>PVIY010022257.1:0-41141 GCA_004026745.1 Myrmecophaga tridactyla | reverse complement strand
TCTGCACCTCAAAAGACTTTCTCAAAAAGGTGAAGAACAGCCAACTCAGTCGGAGAAAATATTTGGAAATCACATATTGGACAAAAGTTTGATCTACTGTGTATACAAAGAAATCATATAACTCAACAACAAAAGAACAAACAACCCAATTATAAAATGAGCTAGAGATATGAATAGGCATTTTTCTAAGAGCAAATACAGATGGCTCAAAAGTACATGAAGAGATGCTCATTTCCATTGGCTATAAGGGAAATGCAGATCAAGACTACAGTGAGATACCACCTCACACGTATAAGAATGGTAGCTATTAAACAAACAGGAAACTATAAATGTTGGAGAGAATATGGAGAAACTGGGACACTTATGCACTGCTGATGGGAACCTATAATGGTGCAGCCACTATGGAAGATTGTTTGGTGGTTACTTAGGAAACTAAAAATCGAGGTGCCCTATAACCCAGCAATAGCACTGCTTGGTATTTACTGAGAAGAGCTGAAAGCAATGACACAAACAAACATTTGCACACCGATGTTCATAGCAGCATTATTCACAATTGCCAAAAGGAAACAAACCAAATGCCCATCAACAGATTAGTGGATCAACAAAATGTGGTATATACATATGACTGAATATTATGCATCAATAAGACAAAATGACGTCCTGAAGCACATGACAAGATGGGTGAGCCTTGAGGACATAATGCTGAGTGAAATTGGCCAGACACAAAAGGATAGATACTGTATGATTCCACTTTTATGACCAGCATACAGGTATAGTCAGAGGCCTATAATACAAATATAGGGAACTTGGAGATACATAGAAGCTAGAGATGGTTGAACCATTAGCTAATGAGGTTGAACTCCAATGTAAGGGAATAGATACGAGCAAAGATGATTACCTAGTGAGTCTAGAAGTGATATTACCATATTGAAGATGTTCATATGAGCAATATGGTAAGATGAACAAGATTGAAAGGGATTGTATAGACCTACGTTTCCCACTGATTCGCACTAGAAATATGAATTAGTTCTTGCAAGAATTACTTCAAAGATATGGTTCTTGTATAAAGAGTGTTTAAGTCAAGGGTACAGGGGGAAAACTGCTATTGCATGCTATGAGCTATGGTCAAAAGGAAACCATCAGCACTACCACAGCAACAGCAGAGGTAAATAATGGGGGGAGGGACAAGAGCTAAAGAAGAGGTTTAGATTTCCTATTTGGCAAGGATGTGTTTATTGTTTCTGTCTCTTGGGAACAATTAAATTATCTAAAATTGAGAATGTTGATGGACTGTGGACTTTGGGCCCTCTACATGATGCTTGATGAATGCAGGTGGCTGAAGGATGCACTGACAGAGAAGTAGATTGGCAAACAATGGTGTATACTTATGAACAAAGGTTGTGCTGCTACAAAAAGGAACAAAGTCGTGAGGCATGCAATGATGTGAATGAAGATATGGAACATTTGGTGAGACAAAATAAGCCAGAAACAAAAGAACAACAATGGCGTAGTCACCTTTAGAAAATGTTTTTAAGAAAACAGGGGCCTAGATTGTAAGCTTTTATTTAGAGCAGACACCTTAAGTCCAGAGTGGTGATTATTATTTCTGGATTTTGAGAGGCTGTTTTTTATATATAGCCTGATATTTAGAGAAAAGAACAAAGCTGAACAGGTTGGGGTTAAAGTATTTCAGAACATAGGATTAAGGAAGATGGTGTCTATATGATAGAACCACAAATACTCTTTGAGACCAATGGAAGAAAGCTTTATTTGCTCTGGAACTGAAATTTTCTGTAGTGCATTAATCTAATTCGACCTATCTGTATAGCGCATTTGAACAATTGAAACACAGGGCATACAGAATAAGAAAGAGGTCCTTTAATCCTGTATAGATTATTGCAATGCCTGGAAACATACTCAAGTATATTAAGCAGATAATCAAAAAGTATTGGTAATGTCCCCTGAGGGAGGGGGAAAAGAATATGGAACTATTAAACCTTACCATTAGGGAATCCCGTGACACCATGTCAAACTTTAGGGACATCCAAATCAATAGGCCATGTCTTTGATCATGAGGCTTACTCTTGTGAAGCTTATGTTGGTAGCAGAGAAGCTCAGACCACCTATAGGCATGCCTAAGAGTTACTTCCGGAGGACCTCTTTTGTTGCTCCAATGTGGCCTTAGTCTCTCTAAGCCCAACTCTGCAAATGAAATCATTGCCCTACCCCCTATGTGGGACATGGCATCCAGAGGTGAAACTCTCCCTGGCAACATGGGAGATAACTCCTAGGGATGAATCCCGACCTGGCACCATGGAATCAACAATTCCATTCTAACCAAAGGGGGGGGGGAAAGAAGTGTAATTAATAAAGTAACAGTGGCAGAGAAAGTTCAAATGGAGTAGAGAGGCTACTCTGGGGGTTGCCCTTATACAAGCTTCAGTTAGACTTTGCTACTTTTCATAACTGGGCAACCCCCAACCAGGACCATTCCAGCAAATCCCAAAGAGCACCTAGGGCAATATATAAGAGTCCACAAAGGTTTCATGCGCTAGAGTAACTTTCCAGTATCCTACAACCTCCAGATGGATCCCTGGTCCAGATAATTCCTGAAACCTAGCCCAGCCTCTCCAGAACATCAGATAGTTCCATCTCCCTACCCCATATTAGTGACAGACTCTTCCAATATCAAAAATTTAGAATTGCTATAGCCCAAACACCCCTAAAGAGAGGTATGGAAAGATCAAAGGTGATGGTGGAGTTATAGACATAGAAGGTTCAATTTGACAAATGAATATGAATGCTGAATCATTAAATTGATATCTCTTTTAGTCTCCAGCATTTTAGAGCCGCTAGATGTAAAAACCTTAAATTGTGGACTTGAAACCCATATCAAACTCTGAAATATGTTCTACAACCAAGTGTGGTGCTGTGCTTTGAAATTTATAGCTTTTTTGTACATATGTTATTTTTCACCAAAAAAAAAGAAAGAAAAATGCCAATTGTGATGATAAAAAAATATTTAAGCACTCTAGCCGCCTATATTCTGGAGCAGCTAGAAGGAAAAATGTGAAAGGATTGTATGGTAGCCCATGACAAACTCTGGGATCTGTCCTGTAACCAGTTGTTGAAAAGTGCTTTGAAAACTATTTCTTTTTTGTTTCTTTGCTTTGTATATATGTTATACTATACAATAAAAAAAGTTAAAAAGAAAAAAAAGAAGACTAGGTAAATGGTAGCATGGAATCTGATTATTGTAGACAGTTGCTGCAGTCATGTGTTTTTCAGAAGGCTCAAGAACTCCTGGCTTCAGCTTTGCTATGCATCCAAGAGTGCACGAAAATTTGCCTCAGCCCAAAGTAGCTATTGGTTTGGGCTTTTGCCTCAGCCTTTGCAAGCCCAATTGCCTACTTTAACATCATGTCTGTCACCTGTGAACTTATGCATTAACAATAACCACTGATCCTTGCTGAAAAGTGACAAAGGTAACTTGGCTAATATTTTTTCAGGCTATCTGGTCCAAAGACCCACATATCACTGTACGCCTGGGAAGATGCTAAAATTGGTGTGTAAACCATGTGGAAATTTATGAATGATCTTACATTCTAGAATGCCATCTACATTGCTTCTTTACAGACTAAAGGTCTAAGCACAAAAATTTCTCAAGGGATTGTGAGAAGCAGAAAGTACCTGAAAGAATATTTTTAATAAAAAAATTAGTGGGAAAAAACAGTCATGAGCCGCTCTCTGAAAATGCTAAAACCATTTTCATTAAGCAATATAAAACATTTCAGTTTGTAGGATTGCTTCAGTGGAATGATTTCAATTTTACAACTAGCCAAATCATCAAGTGCAGAAGTAGAAGAGGAGAAAAGCCTTGACCTTAATCTACTATAGTAGCTTCACTAGATTTAGATGAAAAATTAGATGATAGCTTCACCATCAGCAGTATCTAATACCATCAGTCAGCCAAAATATATGTGAGCCTCTGACTAATCTGAGATGCAAGTGACATGCTGTTTAATATTACAAATGTGCAGTACAGTAAGCCCAGGGATGAAGGATGTCTATATCTGCTGTTCAATATCACGCTAGTAAAATTTGACTGCCAATATTCTCAAAAATAAATTTTACTGATAATGATTCCTTCTATAAGGGTTGGGATTTAATTTTGTATCCCAGCACTTCATTTTATGATGGTGATATTTATTTTAGAACTCAAATATCTTTATTTTTAGTAAATAAAGATTTTTCAGTCTTGGTCCAATATTGATTTTATTATTTGGCCTTTTAATATTTGGCCATATATGCATTCAGTGTACCTTTCATATTTTTTTTTCATAATTTAAGTTCTTAAGAGCTCAGGGAAGAACCTGATATTTTCAGCACTAGAAACAGCTCATTTTCCTACCCAATCCATCAGTGTGGACCACTCCGATTAAGAGCTCTTTGTGACCCAATAATTTGGAGTGAGGAGTTGCAAGGGGTTAGAAAGGAATAAACATCAATCCTTCTCAAATCCTTCCCATTATATCCAAGATCTCAAAAGAGTATGCAATCATTTTCCACCATTGAATAACTATGGGTGGGAAATACTAAATGTTGATGACTCCATTTGACCAGTAATAGGTTATTGAATCCACTTGAACCATGGCTTGCCAAACTCAAGTCCAAGTTTAAAGGGGAAATCAAGTAGTAGGTCATGTTTCATAGCAGTATTCAAATAAGCAAGATGTGTACCACAGCAATCCCAGCTTGTATCCAGCATTCGGTCATTTTATAGCTATTTTCTCTACTCCTTCCTTAATCATATTCTAAAGATTACTCCATCAGATCCAGGAGCAATCTTTTTTTTTTTTGTATGCTGCATAGTGGAGGTCACATTTCATTCTTTTTCCATGTGAGTATGCTGTTACTGTGGCACGATTTGTTGAATTTTTGTTTGTTTGTTTGCTTGTTTGTTTTTGGGAAGTGTGTGGACCAGGAATCGAACCTGGGTCTCTGGCCCAGAAGCGATCGCAATCCTAATTGGTTTATATACTTCTAAGCATAATACGTTCGAAATGGGCTACTTTTATTTGTTCAGGGGCTTCATCTTGATTAACGAGGCTAAGTTTAGTAATATAAAAAGAAAACAATGGAGGGCAGGCCACAGTGGCTCAGCAGGCAAGAATGCTTGCCTGCCATGCCAGAGGACCTGGGTTCAATTCCCAGTGCCTGCCCATGTAAAAAAAAAAAAAAAAGAAAAAATGGAGTATCTGGTAATGAATACAAAGTTTCATTTATACCCTTGTGTCAGTTATTGATTTATTGCCTCTTATCTCCACAATTCATACTTCTACCTGATCTGTGGAAATGGATCTGGGCCCTTTAAATGTTTTTCTTCTGCCAGCTGGCACGATGCTAAGCTTTGTCAGGATTCTGCAGAGACAAGATAAAAGAGTTTTCTTTCCTGGCTCTGGTTCTTGCTCACCCAGCTCATAGAGCAAATGTAGTTTCTTTCGTGTCCACCTCCTGTAATACATGGTGGTAAGCAGTCCCCATGGCCGGCAGCTTTCCCCAGCATCCACACCTCCTTTTGTGGCTTTGTAGTGGAGTGCCTCCACTGAGACACACCTATGTAATCATCTTTCCTTGATACCCCAGCAGGTGGATTTCTGATCCAGAGGACATGTTTCAGCAAATTCTGCTAGCACAGCACTACAGCAACTTCTCTGCCATTCAGTGAGCCACAGCTGTGTCTGGATCTCAGCCAGGCAAGGGGGAGGGGAAAGGGATGGAGGGGTAGGAGTTTCCTCGCATGCTTTATCTCAGGCATAGAAGTAATAGCTGCTCTTTTATCTTCTATTCCTACTATTTAAAATTATTTTTACTTCTCATTACCTATTCCATGATTACTTCAATTTCCTGTTTAGTAAATAATTATTAATATTGAATTTTCCTTGTTAAAATTACTCTATTGTCTCCCTTTGCTTTGGACTCATATGGGCACATTCTTTTAGTTTAAAAATGTTTTCTAAATATGAAGTGATTCACTCTAAAATCTCTTATTCCCATCTTCCTAAAAACATTAAAATATTTACTTTTATGCACTTCATTCATGGTAACAATCGCCTCTAAGGAAGGGAGAGAAAGGAAATGAAAGCAAGATGGTAAAATATTATATTTAATATTTCAATTATTTCATTAAAAAGCACTTGCATCCCTGGCCCATGTACCTTCCCCACCAAAAAAAATAAGTATTTGCAACTACACTCTGTATCTGAATATGAAAATTAGGAATGTAATGGGAATTTATTTGTCTTTTCAGTATAAAAAATAGAAAGCTGGAAACAAAATTTATTGAAACGATGGCTTCTGAACATTGAGCAATAGCCAGTATATGACAGTAATTCCTGGGAGAAGGAAATAAAATGAGGTGAGTTCTATGATTTTCCCCACTCATTTCCTGGAGGCAAGTCTCAGGCCAGAGTGCAGTAAGTGGAACAAAGCCTGGCAATCTTATTAAATTGGAGGAAAAAAATCTGAGTTTGGAGAGGAGAGAGAGGTATAGAGAGATGGCTCTCAAGATCTACAGAGGGATCTTCTGGAGTCTGGCTGGAAAATGATCTACATAGGCGTGGGGTGAAACTTCTAATATCAAGGAAAGAACAACTGGAAAACATTAGAATGAAGAATATCCAGAGCTCACACAAGGTTGGGAATATTTGCATTTGCCACCAGTGAGAATGGCGAGGCCTTGTAATAGAGCAATTGGTAAGGTTTTCTGCCAGAGCACACCTTAGCAGTGGGGCCAGAGGAACTCCATATTAAATTTGCAATGGATTTGCTTAAGGAGGCTTTAAAGAAACCCTCAAAAGAACAAATCTAATTAACAATAAGTTGTCTCTGTGGCAGAACAAAATCCAACACTCTTAAGTAATAAAACAAAATTCAGCACCCAACTCTAGCAAGCAGGCCCCCTGCAGCAGATGAGGGGCCCCTCACCCCTCCTTGCACATTTAAACCACCTCCTCTTTAAAATTCCCCAAATTCCTCTGACCAGTCAGAACTGCACATAAACAGGATGCTTGCCCTGAGAATGGGTAAAACTGCATGTGGGCAAGATAAGACAAATTCCTGTAAAGAAAGCCCTCCCCTAACCACTCATCTGCTTCTGTAAACCCAGCTTTGCACCCTTCCCAATTTAAACCACCAATCATTTCCTTCCAACACCACCAGTTACCATATTAAGCATATCTTGCCTTTAATGTATCATGCTGCCTATAAAAACTGATGCTAACCTTTTGCTCAGGGCTCAGACTTTCAAGGGCTACTTGGTTGAGCCCTTTGGCCATGGATGTATAAAAACCTACTTCCTGCAATTTTGGAGCCTCAGCCCTGGTTTGCTCTGTTTCTGTGTAATGTTCCTGGAGGCTTGCAGCCTTGTCCCTGGTTTCACGCAACACAACCACATAAAATTCACAATTTTCACCACTAATAAAATATTACAGGGGACTGCAAAGGTAGGTCAGTGATAGAATTCTCGCCTGCCATGCGGGGAGACCTGGGTTTGATTCCTGGTCTGTGCACTTCCCCAAAAACAAACAAGCAAGCAAAACAAACAAACAAAAATTCAAAAAACAAACAAATGAAAAACCCCAAAATTCAACAAATGGTGCTGCAATATCAGGATACTCACATGGAAAAATGATGAAATGTGACCCTGCCATACAGCATCCAAAAAAAAATTACATAGTGAATCAATCTAAAGAAATAGACTCAAATAATAGAATATACACAAGAATTTTAAAATACTCATTAGTAATTATAAATCTTAAAAAATGTAGATGTAAATAATGGAATGACTATAATAAAGAGGGAAATAAAATGCATAAAAAGAAAACCAAATGAATTTATAGAGGTAAAAAAAATTCAGTGTTAGAAATAAAGCATGACAATGCTTGGGATTAATAGAATAGACTCCAAAGAAGAAAAGATCAGTGAACTTGAAGGCTTATCAAAAGACAATATCCAAAATTAAACATGTTGAAAAAAAACTGAGAAAGAGAGGTACAGGACTTCAGTGAGCTGTGGGGCAATACCACTCTGTCTAGGAAATGTGCCACTGCAGCCCAGAAGTAAGAAGTGGGCAGAAATAAAATATTATGAAAAGTAATGGCCAAAGTATTTTCAAATCTGATAAAAATCATAACCACAGAGTCAAGAATTTCAACAAACCTCAAACAGAGAGAAGATAAAGAATACCATACTGAAGTGCTTAATATTCTAATTGCTGAAGACCAGTGACTAAGAAAAATACCTTAAAAGCAGCCAGAAATAAAAAAGATATGTTACAAAAAGAGAAACAAAGATTAGCATGACAGAAGATTTTTCATGAGAAAGATGCAGAAGATAACATAGAGGCAGCTCTAAAGAACTGAAAGGAAAAGACCTGTCAATTTCGAATTCTTTACATGGTTAATATAGCTTTCAAAAATGAAAATGTTATAGACATTCTCAGTCAAACAAAAGCTGAGAGGATTTATCACCAGCAGGTCTGCACTACTCAAAGTATTTAAAGGAATTTTTCAAGCAGAAGGAAAATGATACCAGATAGAAAAATTTGAATAAAAGAATAAAGAGTATCAAAATGGTAAGTATGTAATTGTAAAATATATTTCCTCATTTTTAAAAATCACTTTTAGAAGAAATCATTTTAAAAAATAATTTATGGTTATACAAAAAGCACAAGCGATTAAAAAGTAGGTAAACTGGATTTCATCAGAATTAAAAATTTTTGTGCACCAAAGGGTATTACCATGAAAGCGAAAAGAACCTAGAGAATGGGAAAAAATATTTGGAATCCCAAATATTTGGATTAAATATACAAGATATACTAAACCCCCCTACAACTCGATAACAAAAGGCAAACACCCCAAGTTAAAATAAAGGGGTAAAGGACTTGAGTTGACACTTCCCCAAATAAGATACACAAATGGTGACAAGCACATGAAAAGACGCTCAGCATTGTCAGCCTTTAAGGAAATTCAAATCAAAACAATAATGAGATACTACTTCACATCCACTAGAATGGCTATTATTTAAAAAATGGAAAATAACAAGTGTTGGGGAGGATGCAGAGAAACAGGAACCCTTTTCTGTTGCTAGTGGGCATGTGAAATGGTGAAGCCACTGTGGACAGGAGTTTGATGGTTCCCCAAAAAGTTAAACATAGAATTGCCATATAACCTGGCAATTCCACTTGTGGGTATATACCCCAAAGAACTGAAAGCAAAACACATGCAGATATTTGTACACCAGGGGGCATAGAAACATTATTCACAGTAACAAAAAGGTGAAAGCATCGCAAGTGTCCATCAACAGAAAATTGGGTAAACAAAATGTGGGAAATCCATACAATGGAATGCTATTCAGCTGTATAAAGGAAGGAAGTTCTGATACATGGAACAGCATAGATGAACCCTGAAGACATCATGTTGAGTAAAATAAAAGACATAAAGGAAATATTGTGTGATTCACTCATATGAAATATCTAGAATATTCAAATTCATAGAGATAGAATATAAATTAAAGAGTACTAGGGCCTGGGTTTGAGTTGGGAGTTGGAAGGCTGAGTGAGGCATGGAGAGTTATAGCTCAAGGGGTGCAGAATTTCTGTCTGGGATGATGGTGACATTTTGGTAATGAATGGTAGTGATGGTAGTACAAAATTTGTATGTAATTAATGCCACTGAATCATATGTTTGAACATGGATAAAAATAGGAAATTTTATATTGCACGTATGTTAACACAAAAAAATGAAAAGATAATTGACTCAATAAATTAAAAGTAATTATATATTGTAGGGTTTAAAACATATACAGAAGTAAAATGTATGACTCCATAGCTTGAAAGTCTGGACAGTGAATTAAACTATATTCTAAGTATCTTACAAAAGAGGTAACATAGTGGAATAATAATATTTGAATGTTAAATATTAAATGCTTATAAACTTTAAAACAATTACTAAAAATTAAAGCAAAGAGGTACAGCTAAAGAGACAAAGCTTTTTTTATGCTGGAGATAAAACATATTTATGAAAATATACTTAATCCAAAAGAAGGCAAAAAAAAAAGGGAACGAGAACAAAGAAGAGATAGGAAAATCAGGAAACAAAAAGCAAGGTGGTAGATTTGGACCCAATTATATCAATAATTAAATTAAAATATGAAATGGTTTATACATACCAAATCAAAGATAAAGATTGCCAAAATGGTTAAAATTCAATACTCTATGGGATATGTCTTAAAGAAATCTATTTTAACTAAAAAGACCCAAAGTTAAAAGTAAAAGGGCATTTTGGAAAAAAAAAAGGCGAAAGGACAGACAAAGATATACCAACCAAATGCCAGGTGAAAGAAAGCTAACAGTCTTTGGAACTCTCAAACATGGCTATAGGGAATATAAATTGTACAAACACTTTTGGAGAATAGTTTGGCAGTTTCATAAAATATTACTTGCCTTATGACCCAACAATCCATCCATTGGTATTTTTCCTAGAGAAATGAGAATATGTGGCCACACAAAGGTCTGTATTTGAATAGCCCTAGCAGCTTTATTCATAATAACCAAAAATGGAAAAAAACATTGATGGCGACTTCAGGAGCATTTGATTGAATTATATTGTTTCAGTCACAAAATCTATAAAACAGGTATTTTGTTATCAGAGGAAGCTGAAGTTTACAAAAATAAATCATTGTATGACTCCAGTGACAAGGTTGCAAGCCTCCAGGAATATTATGCAAAACACCGCTGGTATTGGTGCTCCCATGTTGCCAGGATTTTTGCCAAGGTCTGCCTTTCTATTAGGGCTTCAACTGAACGTCATAAATACTAAGAGTGACAGGAGTCATTGGACAAGGAGGCATACATAGCAAGCCTAGGACACTAGCGATTAGGGTTTTGAACCCTCTGAACATAGAGAACTATCCTCCAAACAGAGCACTTGGTTCCACCCTTCCCATGTTTGTATGGGGACATGGGTTAGTTTTCTCATTTCATTGGTTATTTCTCTAATAGCTTGTCCTTGTTCATCTATTTGGAGGCTACAGTCAGTCCAGGAGAATTTCCCACAAATCCTCCCTTATCCGCTAAGTGATAGTCTAGAGCCAGCCGGTTTTGGTAAATGGCCACCCAGATTTTGTCCTGGTTATCAGCTAAGGCTTCTAGTGCCCATGAAGTTCTATTAGTTATTAGTTCCAGAACTGCTTGGAGGTGGAGGATGTGGTTGAGCATGTAGATAGGGGTTCGATATCCCCATGACCCACCCTGAGTCCAGGTGGCAGGCCTATAATATTGAATTATTAGTTCCACGGGCCACCCGTTATCTTCCCAACTCCCTATTTGGATGTTGTCTACCACTCCCTGTTTTCTCTGATAAATGCGCACAGGGGGTATCCGAGCTGGCTACCCCAGAACAGAGGGGCCAAGAAGAAAGCTGGGTGAATGGTCCTGATAGTGCAGGACCCGGTCCACCCGGCAGGCAGCTGGTTGTAGGTCATTTGCACACGTATCCAGTAAAATCCGGCTGGGGCTTGCCGAGGGCTGGGGGTATTTACATTGTTCCAATACCTGGTCAGATTAAGCATTTTATAAGGGGTAGTTTGGCTGGCATTTTCATCCCCTTCTCAGACTGTCTGGTCTGTACCCTATGAAGTACTCGCTTTCCTGAGCACACAAGTTCCCCGAAGGGATAGAGAATGATCAGCCCCATCACACCACACAATGTTTTCCTGTTATTGTTGTTGCCAGGCTCCACTGCTGCCCTGGGACTTGGGGAGGTCTGGAAGAGTAAGGTTTAAAGGGTTGGATTCCCCCCATTCATGGGCTATCCAGGGTCACTGATCCCCGATACCCATACCCCCAAATATAGCATGACATTATATTGAGGGATGAGGCAATCTGCTAGACTACTTCAATGAACAGGTTTTCTGCAGGTCTCGCTCTGCAGTAGCTGCGGTGGGGGGAGTGGATTGGAAAATTGGCTTGCGTGCTTTGTTTTGACTGACTATGAATGCAATAGAGAGCCTCCATCTGGGTTTGGGTGAGGGTTTTTATTTCTTTGTGTAAGGTAAGGGAACTTTCAGCTACTAGTCCCTGGCAATCCCTCAATGTTCTGTCGTAATGGAAACATTGGGCTACCGTGAGAGCCATGACTGGCTTCCCAGTGAATTTGTTAGGATCAAAGGAATAGCTATAGTGACTTTAAGAGGGGGCAGCTTTGGTGAAGTTTGGCTGCAGCTGGAGGCGCTCTCCTGTCCTTAGGGAAGAGATTCTGATGATGATATATCCTAAAGACGTGCACATGTTAAATCTTAGAGTGACCCTTGCACTGGGTGAAATGCCAGAAGATATAGGCATTCCTTGCCAACGTAGGGAATACTCTGCTGCTGTACTTGGTGACTGGGAGTCGAGGCACTTTGAGGTGTCTAAGCAGGGAGTGTATTTTATGGCGTTAACCGTACGCATTGATGTCTGACCTGGGCAGGTGGCGTGGTGATAGTGTGCCACAGTGGTTTTTACCTCTTCCCCAGAGTAAATAGTTTGGAGACATGCCTGCATGCATCACCCCCTCCTGAAGGTACCATGGGGAAAATGAGCAAACTTATGAGGGTGAGAAACATGAGGACAGTTACAGAGTACCTGGGTGGAAAGGATCCCAGCAGATTAAAGTGGAATTGGTCTCAGAGAAGAATTCCAGGCAGCCCACTTCCAGGAGGGCTAAGACTGCCAAATGAAGAACAAATGCAAAGAGCAAGAAAAGGGCAGTAAGACCATAGACCCAGCAGGCCAGGATGTCCATGCTTCGATACTGCAATCTTCGGCCCTGCGTAGATCAGTCAGCTTGCGGGGTGACTGATGCAGGGCTCGGAGGTCTCCTCAAGTTTCGGCTGTGTGTTGATTATACTTCCAGTGAGCTAGAGCAGGGCAATGAGGGTCATTCAGGCCTCAGTCGGGGGCTGGTCAGCTGATCTCGGCTGTGATGGAGAAGGGCGCGATGGCTTCCAGAGAATGACGAGCATCAGGTGTGCAGCGGTGCACGCCCACGGGTCGGCTGCGGTGGCCCTCTTGACCCGAGAGTGGTGAATGCACAGGATGTTTTCCACAACTGTGACAGCTGTTGGGGTTGCTTAAACAACACGGTAAGGGCCTCTCCTTGACCCATACCAAGTCCCCTGGTGCAAACTCATGTATGGGGTGGGGAGGGGGGATAAATGCTGAAAGGCTCGGACACTGCTCCTAATGCTTTCCCTTTCAACTCACTTAGAACCTGTCCCAACTGAACCAAGTGTTGGGTTGGGCTTAAGTTCCCAATTTCTCTGAGGTTTCCCTACAAGATTCAGGTAAGGGGTGGCAGCCTTCCATATACTAGTTTAAAGGGGGAAAAACCTATTTTCTTTGTCGGGGCAGATCTAATTCTAAACAGAGCTGTTGGGGGTGCCTGTACCCAGGTCAGTTTTGTTTCTTGGCAGATTTTCTTTAACTGTCCCTTTAGAGTTTGATTCATCCAGTCCACTTTTCCACTGCTTTGAGGCCCATAAGCAGTGTGGGGCTTCCAACTTATCTGCAAGGCTTTTGCTAGCTTCCAGAGGGTCTCAGCTACAGAAGGATGGCCATTGTCAGAGCTGATGGTAAGTAGCATTCCATACCAGGGAATGATGTCTTTTAGAAGGGCTCGTGCCACCTCCTGGGTTGTTTCCAAGTGGGTGGGATATGCTTCCACCCAACTTGAGAAGGTGCAGACGAATACCAGAAACAGCGATACCCCTGGGCCTGCGGCAGCTCTGTGAAGTCTCTCTGTAGGTCTTTGAATGGACTCAGACCTGCTGACTGGTTGTTCAGACCTCCCTTGCTGGCACTGGTCTGATGGACATTATTTCTCTGGCAGGTGACACACCTCTTACATGCTAGCTTCACCCAAGAGGGGAGCTTGGGTATGTAGAGGTGGTACCCAATCTAGCAGCAGGGCCTTTTCCCCAAAAGGAGTTTGATAGTGATAGATACTTGGTAGTGATAGAACATTTTTCTCTAGAGGCCAGGCTAGGCTTTCAGGGATGGCGATACGTCCATCATGCAGGTCCCACAATCCATCATGGCATTTTTTTTCCCTTCCCTCACTAGCCAGTTGCCCTCTGACTTGTAATTGCTCGGCTTTTCTCTCCACCAGTGTAATGGGTGGGGGATAAGGGGAGCAAAGAGCAGTTTGTGCTCTGGAGGGGACACCAGCTGCCCCTGTGCTGCTTGTTTGGCAGCTCAGTCTGCCTTGCGGTTGCCTTTTGCAGTTAAGGGGTTTCCCAGCTGGTGGCCGTGACAATGGATGACAGCCATGGTGGAGGGGCCCAGATGGCCTCCAGCAAGGCCAGGATTTCTGGCCTATGCTTGATGTATGCTGTTATTAGCCCTCGCTCTTTGTATAGCACCTGTGCACATGTAGGGTTGTGAATGCATACTTTGAGTCAGTGTATATATTGGCTTCTTGTCCTGCCACCAACTGCATACCCCAGTGAGCGCTATAAGCTCAGACTTTTGGGCAGTTGTTCCTGAGGGTAGGGCCTCTGCCTCGAGTGTGCCTACTAGGGTAACAACAGCATACCCAGCACAAAGTATTCCATCTTTTATCATGCTGCTTCCATCATTGAACAGTTCAATGCCTAGACATTTTAACAGTTGGTCTTTCAGGTCTGGGTGACTGGAGCAGACTCCATCCACAGTCTCTATGCAGTTGTGTTTTGGGGGTCCCGACCTGCCAGGCAGCAGGGTGGCAGGGTTCAGGTTTTGGCAGATGCCAAGGTGCAAGTTTGGGGTTTCACAAAGAGAGGCCTGGCACTTGGTGAGTCTTGCATTTGGCAACCAGAGATGCCCCTTTTGCTCCATAAAAGTGGTGACTGAATGGGGAACCAGCACAGTCAGTTCCTTCCCAACTGTGAGCTCTCCAGCCTCATGGATGAGGAGGGCAATGGTGGTGACAGCTTTTAGGCAGGAAGGCCATCCTAGTGCTACACTGTGCAACTGCCTGGAGAGGTGGGCCTTTTCCATGATCCAAGGGCTTGGGTTAAGACCCCAATGGCTGTCCCTTCTTGCTCATGGATGAGCAGAGTGAAAAGTTTTTCTAAGTCTGGGGGGCCTAGACTTGGGGCCTGTGTGTGTGCTACCTTTAGACACTGGAACATGTGCTCCTATTCAGTCCCCCACTGGAATGGGTCCTTGTCACCCTGCTTTGTGACTTCATAGAGGGGGCTTGCTAGGAGTGCATAGTTCGGGATCCAAACTCTGCAGAACCCGGTTGTCCCTGGAAACTCCCTGACCTGTTTTCTGGAGGTTGGTGTGGGGATGGCACAGACTACTCATTTGTGCTCCAGTCCCAGGCTTTGGGTCCCCTGCTGCAGGTAAAAGCCCAGATATTTGACTTGCTGCTGGCAGATTTGGGCCTTTTTCCAGGACACGCGGTACCCTGCCTGGTCCAGGTGATGGGGAAGGTGCTCTGTCCCTCGCTCGCAGTCACTGAGGGATGCGGTGGCAAGCAGGAGGTCATCTGCATGCTGTAGGGCATGCAGTTGTAATCTTTGGCTGGAAATGATTGCTGGCTGTTCCCTAGAGGTTGTCCAAAAATAGCAGAGGAGTTTTTGAACCCCTGAGGCAACCGAGTCCAAGTATACTGTCTTCTGGTTCCCTCAGAGGGCCTTTACCTTTCAAAGGCGAATATTTCCTTGCAGACTGGGGCTACCCAGATGCAGAAGAAGGCGTCCTTCAAGTCAGGGCATGAGAACCATCTGGCGTTCCCAGGACCAGTCTGAGGAGGGCACACGGCTTAGGAACCGCAGGGTGAATGGTTTCCATGTCTGCATCGACTGCTCGCAGGTCTTGGACTGGGTGAAATTCCCGTTTGAGCTTTCTTCACGGGTAGCAGCAAAGTGTCCCATGAGGAGTTGCAGGGCCGGATAATCTGGTGGGATTCCAGGCACACCAAATGGCCTTGGATCCCCTCAAGGGCTCTTTGAGGGATCGGGTACTGTCGCATTCCCACAGGGCGTGCCATGCACTTCAGGGCAGTGACCACCAGGGGGCAGTGTTTGGCTAGGTCTGGTGGATTGTGCTCAGCCCAGACACTTGGAATGTCTGGGAATGGCAGGCTAGGGCAGACCTCCCCTCCCGCTTTAGACTCCTCGTGCAGCTGCCACTCTTTGCCAGCTGATATGGTTAGGAGTAGGATCTTTTGCAGGCCATCAATTTTTAAAAAACCTTCTCCTTTGGGGCCAAAAGTAATTTGGTCATGCAGTTTCCTGAGGGGGTCCTGTCCCAGTAGTGGCAACAGGCACTCGGGCATGTACAGGAACTGGTGTGACACAGAGTGGCCCGCAATGCTGCACTCTCTGGCCTTCAGGAATGACTCCTTCCTGAAGAAGAATAGACCCACTATGTCTATTGTCTGGCCAGAAAATGGGTGAGCATCCCCAAGGAGTTCGGTTATTACTGCGTTTTTGGCACCAGTATCCACCATGAAGTCCACTGTTCAGCCCCCTAATTTTACTCTAACTGTGGGTTCCCAGGGGCCTAAAAATATGGAACCCAATCTGTCCTAGTCAGAGAGCTCACTGACAGCCAGAGTGATGGTGCTGGGATCTGGATGAGGCCTGGGGCCGGTGTTCCACCCTCCTCTGCCTGTTAATGGAATGGCTTTATTGGGGCACCCGTTCTTCCAATGCCCTCCTCCTTGCAGAAAGCACACTGGTTTCTCCCCAGGGGTGCTCGCGCCCATCGGGTTGTGTTTGGCCAGGGCCCTTAGTCTCGCTTCTGAAAGGCAGCAACAATTATCTGAGCCTTTTCCTCGAACCCCCATATTTTTTCCTTGGCCCCTACTTGGTCCTGACTGACGAACACCCTCGTGGCCGCCTCTGTCAGCTGGCTTGTGTTCATGCCTGCAAATCCATCTTGTTTCTGGAGCTTATGCCGAATGTCAGGGGTTGCTTGTCCAACAGAGGTGGCGTTTACCAGCATTCGGCTCTCTGGGGCCTCAGGATCGAATGGTGTGTATTGGTGGAAAGTTCCCATCAACTGCTCAAGAAATTTGCTCAGGGGCTTGTCTGGCTTCTGCAAGACCTCTCTGACCTTGGTCATATTGGTGGCCTTTTGGCTGCCTCCCCAGAGGTCCTGGAGCAGGGCCTTGCAGAACCATGGGAGGGACAGCAACCCCGCGTCAGTGTTTGGGTCCCACCCTGGGTCGTCTCCCAGAAAACTGTGGGCGGCATTTTGGGCTGGGACTAAGGTGCCATGGGGGCTTTCCTCCAGGTGCTTCCATGCCGCTGCTACCACACGCCGACGCCCCTCAGTGCTGAGGAGAGTTATAAGCAGCTGGTTGCAGCGGGCCCAGGTGGGCTGATGCATCTGGACAATAGACTGGAGCAGGTCGATCATAGCCTGGGGCCTCTCAGTGTAGGACAGCGTATGATTCTTCCAGTTCTGTCATGTCAGTAGAAGTGAAGGGAATATTCAAAGTTTCTTCTCCCTTCCTGAAAGTCCCCTGGGCATCGACACAGGGGGGCTCTCGGGTTTCTCTCAGAGGCATTAAGGGCGGGGCTGTGGGTGGAGTGGCTGCACCTGGCCAGAGCTGCAGCTGCCGCTGCTCAGGGACTCCAGGGATGGCTGGGCTGGGCAGAGCCTCAGGCAGTATTTTCTGGGTGGCTGGGGGGATCGAGGGTTGCTGTGGAGGAGCTCGGCAGGGCCGCACGTTTTGGTGGTGCGAAGTAAGGTGGGGGTGGGTGGGGGTGGGGGTGCTTTTCTTCTTCTTCTGGTGCGAGGGATAAAACCGGGACCTTGGGCTTGCTGCCTGGTTCCTTGTGGGGCTTCTCCACCACTTGGGTGAGAAACACCTGGCACTGTCCATCAAGGCAAGTCTTTATTCACCCTAGCTTCTTCTTTGCACCCTCCAGCCAGGTGGCACTGTAGAGAAACTAATCTGGGTGCCCAGCAGTCCCTGTCACTACACTATAAACTACCTTTACCTTTTCTAACTCAGAAGTTCCTTCAGATGGCCAATCTACCCCAAAGGTGGTCCATTCTAGTTCACACAGCTTCCTAAGTTGCCCAGGGGTCAGCTTGACTCCCATCATCAGTAAAAGCCTTCCTAATGTTAGACATCATGCACCGCAATGTTGGTGGCGCCAACAATTAGGTAGAGGAATTACAGACAACAACAAAGGGTTTTGAACAACCTGTCACTTGGTTTGGTCTGGCCTGGCCCTTAACAGGGTTGCAGGAACCACGGGGTCCAAACTCAGTCACAGCCTGGTGCTCAGCTCCTGTGGCCCAGGACCTCCTCTCACTCACACAATCACACGCACACACTCCAACACCCCTCCTGCACCGGCCTTCCTAGAACCGAACCTGAAGACTTCCATTTCCCCTGGTCCTCGAACTGGAGACCGGTACTCGGAGAGTCTCTGGGAGGTGATCAGGCCCCCCTTCCACTCAGGCTCCCCTAGCCTTTTACGAGTGGGCTGATACCTAATGCACCCAGATGCTTACCAGTCAGGTGGGTGGTGCTCCCAGGAACCTGGTTCCAGAAACTGTCCCAGATCCATCACTGCTTCGGCGGTGATGGGTGCCTCACCTGGGGAGGTCAGAATTCCGAAAGATGGGGAAGATCCCTGGAGCTGGCACTGGATTCCATCAGGTCTCTGGCCTGGGTGATGTCACCACTGTGGGTGAGGGAAGGTGAGAATGTCATCAGCCTCTCAATCCCGCACAAGCCCCCAGAAATGTTACACCAAACCAGGGGACAAGGCTGCATGCCTCCAGGAACATTATGTAAAACACTGAATGAACCAGGACTGAGGCTCTGAAGTTTCAGGAAGCAAATTTCATTAGTCTGTGCACACAGGGCTCAGGCAAGTCACCTCTGAAAGTCTGAGCCCCCAACAGGAGTTATCACAGGGTTTTTAGGGAAGCACTTGGCCATGTGCTGATGTACGGAAGGGGAGGGGTCACTACAGGAATTTTTCTTATCCTGCCTATGTGCAATGTCAACTGTCCTGAGCATCCTGTCTGCATGCAGTTTTGACCATCTTCTGGGCATGGGAGACTTTTCAAAGGGGAAATGGTATGGGTAAACAGAGGCTTGCCTGCTGCAAGAGGAAATGGCTTGGGCAAACAGGGGCTGCCTGCTACAAAATAACTTGCCCAAAGCTGTAGGGAATAATTGACAAAGGCGTAATTCCTACCCATCTCTGTTTACTTCCTTAACCATTTTATAAAACTGCCTCTAATGAATAAGTGTTTCCTCTGTCCAGGAGTTCTGAAAAGTGCTTTCCAAACAACACCTAATATAATCCTTGCTCAAGTCTTCTGGATATTATCAGTTCCATTTATACATTAGGAAACTGAGGTTTAGATAGGTTAGGTAACTTCAGTAGAGTTTTTCAGTTAGTAAGTAGTGAAAGGATGTCTGATTCCATAACATATGTCCTTATTTTCTTTCTTCACAAAAGTGAAGAGAGCCAGAACTGAAGAAACTGGGATAAAGGAGAGAAAGCAACATGCTTGGATAGTTTACAAAAGAATATTCATGAATTGACTGGATTTAGAATCTTTTCACCCTCTTGGGTATACATAACCATTTGTATCTCAAGTCTTTTAAAATAAATAAGATTTATTTATTATGCTCACAGAAGATTTATTTCTTCAAAAGATGACATTTGTTGAAGCCCACTTATACCAGGTAATGCAGGGTGTATGGAAAATCACACTATCAATACACAGATCATGGTTTAAATGTGCTGGGAGACCTTGGAATATAGACATGGATGTGTTTGTCTTTACCAACCATTTAATAAAGCAGAAAACAAAAGTGAAGAGAGCCAGAACTGAAGAAACTGGGATAAAGGAGAGAAAGCAACATGCTTGGATAGTTTACAAAAGAATATTCATGAATTGACTGGATTTAGAATCTTTTCACCCTCTTGGGTATACATAACCATTTGTATCTCAAGTCTTTTAAAAATACTCTGATCCTTGAATGAAAAATGCCTATAGCAAGTTAAAGGTTGATACAAATCCTTTCCATGCCATTTTGTTTGGGTAGACTACTGAAACAATATTTTCTTTCCCTTTTATGAACTCTAATCTCTTCAAGGGGAAATGCATTCTTTTTGTTCTTTTTTTAGACTTACATATATCTAATAATGGAATTGGGAACCTTATAAGAATTATAAATGATGCTATTCAATAAACTCTAAGGGAAAGAGGATAATATGTATGATTAGATTATCTCAGTATTATCTGAGTTTGCGTAGAGTCAATGGCGTGCAACAAGCACTATGGATATGGGCAAAGGTTTCGTTGTATTGAAAAATCAGTCTTCAGGGTAATTATATAAACTAGCTTTCTAAGTGTAGACCCTGAAATATTTGTTCTAACCATAAAGTTGTGTGTTTGTGTGTGCGTGTGTGCACACACATGCAAGCAGTTGGTTTAACAAATAATTGATGGCAAGGAAATAGAGTTACATGTAACAAAACACCAAGAGGGATTTAGAAGGTCTCATAAAATTCTACATCCAGTGCTGTGACAAGCCTAATAATGTCAGAGAAATGAGAGGCAATAAAGTCTTCCTTTAATTTATGATTGGCAAAGCATCTGCCTGGATGAGGTACATAAACCACAGAACACATGATGCAGATATGGTTGTCTTACTGCAGATTGTAGCTGAGAGGGGAGTACAGAAAAGAGTCTACAAAACAGGAAATCTCACATCTTCTACATTTAATTGTTCTGAAAACTGTTGGCTTATATCAGAATGGGGGTACACAGTATTTACAAGATTAAACGCCTTCCTCTATTACCTCATTTTTTTTTATTCAATGATCAAATTATTCTAATGAGCACATGTTTTATTTAAAACAGTTCATTTATGCTTCACTGGTCAAAGATGTGTTTGCATATTTACAAAACTGGGCAAATATATACAAATATTATATATATGTCCAGTTTATTATTTCCCTGGCATCTAGATTTCCTTCTAAGTTAGGTATGAACCCTCTCAGCATTTGGGTAGCATTTTAATAAATGTACTGAGAATGTAGAGAATTTGATTTGTTTCAGTCATCATTTGTGTGTACCTGGAAGTTAATTGCATGGAAAGTCTCTCAAAGCTCTTAAAATATAGGAATTTGGGGTAATAACATAGGTTGTACCTTTGCTAAATTGTTAAAAATATTAATGGATTTAATACTTAAACTGCAGTGCTATTTAAGCTACAATTAACAGCATTCTTTAAAAATCAGAGGAACCCTGTATTCTCTACTGAAATCTCTTAAAATGAACCAAAACTGTTACTATTTCTACATTTTTTAAAAAATGAAAATTTAAGCTAAAAAAACTAAGTAGAAGCAATTACAGGTATCAACTTGAACATACAGATTTGACAAACAGCGCTTCATTTTCATGATGACTTTCATTGAGGATATACTGTCAGTCAATCACAGAGAAGTGGATATGGGCATATTTTAATGTCTTTAGAAATTAAACAATTTTGGTTCAGATTTATGCAGAGATTCTGGAGTATTCTTTTCCCTCAGGTGAAAGAAATAAGAGAGTCAAAGAAAATACATAGTGTCTATATCAATTTATATCACTAGATTTAAATTTGATTCCTTGAATGTCACAGCATCATTCCTGCATATTCTGCATCCGCATATACTTATTGGCATAGGTCCATGTGTTTAGGGTGCTTACATGAACTGGCCAGACAGGTTAAGTTAGAGTGAGTGCTACAGAAAATTTAAGTTTTTGGACAAAATAAACATCTTTTCCTTCAGTCTCACACAGAAGGTGAAGTTTAGAATATAGGTCCTTTCCTCTTTTACCCTTTAGTCTGATTTACCTTAATCCCAATCAGATCAGCTGCATTCTTATCTCCAGTTGAAGTCTGATCTCTTTTTCAGCTTCTTTAACAGTTGTTATATGAAGTAATAATGCCTTTCAGAGCTGCAGAACGCCTTCTCTGTTTGTTGTCACACAGGTACCCAGAGTTCCAAGGAAATACCGGGTTATATGCATTGACCACACAGCATCTCAGAATTTAAAGTCGACTCAGGAATAAATGTGACTGTTGTAAGAGCTTATAAACTAGGCCCTAATTTTCTTATTATAAGTATTTTCTAAATAAGACCTTTTGTTTCCAGATTATTTTGCTCCACTTACTATCCTCTGGGTTCATTCAGCTCGTTGCATGCTTCACAACTTCATTCCTTTCTGTAGCCACACAATATTCTACCATATGTATACTCTACCATATGTATACTCTACTGTATGTATACACTTCCGCTCCTGTTGGTGTACCCTCCGGCCACCTCCATCCATGAGCCATTGTGAATAATGGTGCCATAAATAGTGTGAAAATGTCTACTTGAGTTCCTGCTTTCAGTTCTTCCAAGTACATTCCTAATAGTGGGATTGTGTACTTGTATGAACACCCTATGTCTAGCCACCTGTGGAGCCACTACGTTAGCATTCGGAGGGGCTGCCCCACTTTGCAACCCTACCCAGATTGGATAGGTGTACCTTTCTCCACATTTTCTCCAGCACTTGAATCTTTCTGTTTGTTTATTTTATTTGGAATCTACAGGTTCTGTTGAAATACATTCACATAGCACATATTCTGTCCAAAATAAACAATTGATGTCTCACAGTATCTTCACCTAGTTGTACAATCATCATCACTCTCAATTCTAGACAATTTTCATTGCTCCAAAGAGAAAAATAACAGATAAGTATGCCCACACCAAACTCCCCTTAACTCTGATCTCCCCAATTATTTACCTCTAGAATTGTTGTTTACCCAATTATTTTTAATATGTATATTCTTATATTTCAAGAATACAGAATTGTATATAGAATAAAGTAATACATTAGATCTAGACTTAGCTGATGAGTCCTAACATCAGACACATACAGCAGTTAAATCATGTTGAATTAAAGATATATAGTATTTTCTTTACAAATATTATGCTTTTTATTTTTATTTATTTTTATTTCTAATTTTTAAAGATGTCTTCACACTTACATTCCATACATGGTGTATCATCAGTGGCTCACAATATCATCACATAGTTATGTATTCATCACCATGATCATTTTTTAGAACATGCTTTTTATTTTAATATAAATAAAAAAAGAAAATTATCATTTATCATAGAGTTATTGAGCAGAGGGCTCACTGCCCAATGCGCATAGGAACCAATTCTATGACATCAGGATTTTGTTTGTTTGTTTCTTGGCTTTTTGTTAGAGATTATGTAATTTTACAGAATAATCATGCATAAAATACAGGATTCCTGTATAACCAGCACCTTACATTGGCGTTACTATTGATGATAGCAGTTTTTTCATCGTTTATTTTTTTTAACAGTACTTACCATTTTTACAATTGATGAAAGATCACTAAAATAGTTCTATCTATCATCCATTATTTAAATTAGGTATATTTTTCCATATACCACCGTATTATTACCACCTTGTCAAACATTTATTATAACCCATGAAAGAACATTCTTATATGTGTACTGTTAACTTAATCCATTATCTAGAATAGATTTCACTGTGTTTTACTGTCCTATGTTTTATCTTTCAATTTTTATTCTATTAATATAAGAATCCTAAAGTTTCTTCTCCAACACCAGTGTTTTCTGTTTTGTTTTTTTTTCAATACTGGCCATCATAATATATGTGAAATATCTCATTGTGGTTTTGATTTGCATATCCCTAACTTCCCTAGCGAAGCTGAGCATCTTTTAATGTGCTTTTTAGCAATTTGCATTTGTTCCTTGGGATAATATCTATATTTCCTGCCCATTTTCAAATTGAGTTGTTTCTGTTTTTATTATTGAGTTATAGCATTGTTTCACTTATTCTGGATGTCAAACCTTGATGAGATATATAGCTTCCAAAGATTTCTGCCCATTGAGTACGTTCTCTTTTCACTTTCTTGACAAAGTCCTTTGATGCCCCAAAGTTTTTAATTTTGAGAAGGTGCTATTTATTTTTTTCTCTTCCGTTATTTGTGCTTTGGGTATAAATTCTAAGAAACCATTGCCTACATGCAATTTTGAAGATACTTCCCTACATTTTCTTCTAGGAGTTCTATGGTTCTGGTTCTTATATTTAGGTCTTTGATCCATTTTGAATTCTTTTTTGTATATGTTGTGAGATTGTAGTCCTCCTACATTATTTTGCATCTGTATATCCAGTTCTCCCACCACCACAGACTATTCTTTCCCAGTTGAGTGGACTTGGCACCTTGTCAAATATCCACTGGCTATAGATGTTTCTATTTCTGAACTTTCTATTTGATTCTATTTGTCAATGCATGTATCTTTATGCCATTACCATGTTGTCTTGACCACTGTAGCTTTGCAATATACTTTAAAGCCAGGATCTGTGAGTCCTCCAATTTTATTCTTCTTTTTCAAGATATTTTTGACTATTCAGGGTGCTCTTACCCTTCCAAATAGATTTGCTATTTGGCTTTTCCATCTCTGCAAAGTAAACTGTTGGAATTTTGAATGGAATTATGTTGAATCTGTATATCAGTTTAGATAGAATTGTCATCCTAACAATATTTCTTCTTCCAATCCATGTACATGAATGTCTTTCCATTTATTTGGTCTTTGATTAATTTTAGCAATGATTTGTAGTTTTTTGTGTACATGTCCTTTATATCCTTGGTTAAATTTATTCCTAATACTTGATTCTTTTTGTTATTATTGTAAATGGAATTTTGTTCTTAATTTCCTCCTCAGATCACTCATTACTAGAGATGAGCATTACTTTTTTCCCTTGAATTCTTAATGTGATGTATTACATTAATTGATTTTCATTTATTGAAACACCCTTGCATACTTGGGATAAAACCCTCTTGATCATGTTGAATGATTCTTTTAAATTGCTGTTGGATTAGATTTGCAAGAATTTTGTTGAGAATTTTTGCATCTATATTCATTAAAGAAATCAGTCTATAATTTTCTTTTATTGAAATATCTTTATCTGGCTTTAAGAAACATCTGTGGGTGATGTTGGCCTCATAAATGGGTTATGTAGTGTTCCCTCCTCTTGAATTTTTGGTAAATTTTGAGTAGGATTGGTATTAATTCTTCTTGGAATGATTGGTACAATTCACCTGTGGAGCCATCTGGTCCTGGGCTTGTCTTTCTTTGGAGGTTTTTGATTACTGAATCAATCTCTTTACTTGTGATTGGTCTTTGATATCTTCTCTTTCTTCCCAAGTCAGTGTAGGTTGTTCATGTGTTTCTGGGAATTTGTCATTTTATCTAAATTTTCTAATTTGTTTGGATACAGTTGTTCATAATATTTTCTTATGATCTTTTTTATTTCTGTGGGGTCAGTAGTAATGCACTCCCTCTCATTTCTGGTTTCATTTATTTGCATCTTCTCTCTCTCTCTTTTTTTAATCTACTTCAGTTTAGCTAAGGGTTTGTCCATTTTATTGATCTTTTCAAAGTACCAACTTTGATTTTGATGATTCTCTTTATTGTTTAATTCTCAGTTTCATTTATTTCATCTCTACAACTTCTGCTTACTTTGACATTAGTTTGCTGTTCCTTTCTAGTATCTCAAGGTATACAGTTAGATAATTGATTTTTAGCTTTCTTTTTTTTAAATATAGATATTTAGGGCTATAAATTTCCCTGTCAGCACTGCCTTTGCTGGATTCCATAAATTTCAGTATGTTGTATTCTTATTGTCACTTGTCTTGAGACATTTATTGATCTCCCCAGCAATTTCTTCTTTGACTCGCTGATTCTTGAAGAGTATGTTAGCTTCCATATACCTTTGAATTTTCCATGTTTCCACCTGTTATTTATTTCGAGCTTTATTCTATTATGGTCAGAGAAAGTGCTTTGTATAATTTCAATCTCTTTAAATTTATTGAGACTTGTTTTGTGACACAACATGGGGTCTATCCTGGAGAATTATCCATAAGCACTTGGGAATAATGTATATCACAGTGTGGTAGGGTGCAATGTTTTGTATATGTCTGTTAGGTCTAGTTCATTTAACATATTATGCAAGTTCTCTTGTTCCTTATTGACCATCTGTCTAGATATTCTATCTATTGATGAGAGTGATGTATTGAAGTCTTCAGCTGTTATTGTAGAGACATCTAATTCTCGCTTCAGTTTTGCCAGTGATTTCCGCATGTATTTTGCGGCACCTTGGTTAGGTGTATAAATATTTATGATTGTTATTTCTTCTTGATGGATTTCCCCCTTTTATTAAAATATAGTCTTCTTCTTTGTCTCTTATAACTATTTTTTATTTAAAGACTATTTTGTCCGATATGAGTACAGCTACTCCAGCTTTTTTGGTTACTGTTTACATGGAATATCTTTTTACAATCTTTCATTTTAAGCCTGTTTGGGTCTTTGAGTCTGTGATGAATCTCTTATAGATAGAATATAGGAGGATCATACTTTTTATCCATTCCGCCAATCTGTGTCTTTTGATTGAGGAGTTTAATTCATTAATATTCAATGTTATTACTATGAAGGGTGTACTTACTCCAACCATTTTGGTTTGTGTATGTCATGTCTTGTTTTTATCTTTTTTTTTTTTTACCCTTACTGATAATTTTCATTTTTGCACTCTATCCCAAGCCTTTCTCTTCTGTCTTTTCTTTTCAGTCTGCAGAACTTCCTTTAGTATCTTCCACAGGGCAGGTTACTTATTGATAAACTCTCTCAGCTTCTGTTAACTCTGGACATTTAAAATTTTCCCTTATTTTTATAGAACAGTTTTGCCAGATGAAGATTTCTTGGCTGACAATTTTTCTCTTTCAGTACCTTAAAGATATCATACCACTGCCTTCTCACCTCCACGGTTTCTGATGATAAATTGGGAATTTGTCTTACTGCAATTTCCATGCATGTGATGAATTGCTTTTCTCTTGTTGCTTTCTGGATTCCCCTTAGCTTTGACATTTGAAATTCTGATTAGCATGTGACTGAAAGTAGGTCTATTAGGATTTATTCTTTTTGGAGTATCTTGCACTTCCAGGACATGTATATTTATGTCTTTCACAAGGGTTGAGGAATTTTCAGCTATTATTTCCTCAAATATTATTTCTGCCCCTTTTCCCTTCTATTCTCCTTCTGGGACACACACTGCACATATGTTTGAGTGTTTTATGCTGTCGTTCAAATTCCAGAGACCTGCTCTATTTTTTTTCCATTTTTTCTTTATCTATTGTTCTGTCTGTAAGATTTCAATTGTCCTGTCTTCTAGTTCACTGATTCTTTCTTCTGTCTGTTCAAATGTACTGTTGTATGCCTCTAGCATATCCCTTAATTACTTCTATTCTGCCTTTAATTCCCATGATTTTTATATGTTTCTTTTTATACTTTCAGATTCTTCTTTATGCACACACAGTGTGTGTCTTCTTAGTATCATTTGTCTCTTTAGCCATATTTCTTTTCATTTTCTAGAATATATTTATGAAATTTATTTGAACATCTTTGATTAGTTGTTCCAAATTCTGTGTGTGTTTAAAAATGGGCACACTTCATTTCCCAGTGCTTGCCCATGAAAAAAAATAAAAAATGAAAAAAAGGGCACTTTTTGGCTCATGGTTAGGAGAAGTCCAAAATAGAGGTGTCAACAAGACAATGAGTTTGCCCATAGCACTGTGGGATTCTGGGTCTGGACTGCTGGTGATCCTTGGTCCTTGACTTCCAGTCATATCACACTACACATGGTATTGTTGTCTTCTCCCTTTTGTTCTGAGTTCATTGACTTCCAGCTTCTGGCTGCTTTCCATGTTTCTCTTTTGACTTCCACTCTGCCTATAAAGGACTCCAGTAATCCAGATTAAAGCCCAACCTGATTTAGTTGGACCTTAATTTAAGTAACATCTTGAAGAGATATTATAAAATTATAAAATTTCAATCTTATGTAAGCTTATAATGCATTGAAAGGGAATGGGGTCAGAAGCTAACAAATAAATTTTAAGAACATGATTTTGACAATACACCTTTATGTTAAAGACAAAACAATTTTACAAGTTTGAATTCTAATTCTTGTTTAAGGCATATACAACCCTTACTCCTCCTGAAACTGTTAAACTCTGGATGAATTGTGGCACTCCACCCCCACCCACCCCAGACAGTGCTTGAAGATGGAGACAGTGGATCTTTGCTTTCATAATTGATTCTTATTGCATTTCTGCTAGCTTCCCCTTCTGTTAGGCATATTCTTTTCTTAGGCATGTTAATACACTCCATTAAGTCCTGCTGTCATGGGATGTGGATGTCCACATTTCTCCTTTCATCTGCAGTGCGTTAATTTTAGAGTTTACAGATAACCTCTGAGCATCAGTTTACTTCCCTCATTTCTAAATTCCTTATTTTAACTATTTAGATAATAATTAATAATGATACTAAGGACATCAAAATACTAAACTATTGTGATGTGCCTAGTTGTTGTTAATTTTACCATTAGGGTGCAAACAAGACTCTAATTTAATGAGTATATTAATTATTCTTATTTGCTATGACTATTAGAGGGTATACATAAAAAGTGCACAGATATTTAGAGCTGGATTTTTATATCAGACCATTAGCATTCTCAGGTTCGACACACATATACACAGCTACACATACACACACACACATCTATATTTATTTTCTATATCATCTCTCTATAAGTATACTAAGAAACATGTATTTATACTAATACCTCCAATTGTAATCCAGCATCATTTGGTTTATTCTAGCCTTTTCATATTTGTAACTGCTTTTTCCAATACTGAAATTCCTAATTTCCATTATCAAAACTTTGCTTATTTTCTAAAAACTAGAATCACATAAAAAGCCACAGAATTTCTACCTCATATCAGAGTTGAAAAACATCTACAAATTGGAATTCAGTACTTGTTTAAATTGTTTTGTCTTTAGCATAAAGTTGTATTGTCAAAATTATGTTCTTAAAATTTACTTGTTAGCTTCTGGCCCCACCCCGTTCAGAGTGGTTATATTACTCCTTCAAAATACAGATGGTTCAAACAAATGTTTATATCTGGGCAAATCTTGGAAACTTTGAACATCATAGTAAATAACAATAGTAATGTATTATAGAATAAAACAATTTGCTTGAGTCCATAATGGTATACATGAATGAGTGAATGAATGAATGAGGTGAAGGAAATCTTATTACAGTAAAGTGTAAACCAATGAATACAGAAAGAATGATAGATTTAAAAAATCACCATTTGTCAATCACCAGAGTAAAAATTATTTTAAGCAAGAATCATCAATTGTCACTAAAGTTACTGAGTAAAACTTTGAAAAATATTCTCCAGGTGCATGGGGGGTTCAATGGTAGACTGCTCGCCTTCCATGCAAGAGGCCCAGGTTCAATTCCCAGACCAAGCACCCCCTAAAAAAAATTTTCCCAAAACATGCATATTAAATTCAAAGGAGGGCGGTAAGATCGTGGCTCAGTGGCAGAATTCTTACCTGTCATGCCGGAGACCCGGGTTCAATTCTTGGTGTCTGTACATGCAAAAAATAAAAAATAAATAAATTCAAAGGGGAAGGGGGTGCGAGGGTAGTTCAGTGGTAGAAGTCTTGCCTGCCATGCAGGAGACCTGGGTTTGATTCTTGGCCCATGCACTTCCCACCACCACCCCCCAAAAAATCAACAAATGGTCCTGCAGTATTGGGACCATCACATGGAAAAAGAATGAAATGTGACCCCCACCATAAAGCATACAAAAAATTCAGTGGGGAAAATAGTAATGAAATATCATAGTTAAAATCACCATTAATAGTGAAGCACCTACCAATATGATGTGCTAGGACACAGCATCCCTTTCATGTATGCCCCCCACAGTATAAGCTGAATCTAATCATAAGGCAATCTCAGACAAACACAAACTGAAGGACAATTTCTTCATTTAGCCTGCATTTTTAGAAAATGTCAAGGTCATGAAAGATAGAGATAGACTGAGTTCCAGATGGAAGGAAACTAAAGAAGCATAACTGAATGCAATGTGAGGGCTTAGAAAAGATCCTGAACAGAAAATTATTATTTCTTTTTAGTTTTACTATGAAGAAAAAAGAAAAAGGAAGCACAAGAAAAGAATTAAAAAAGAACATTGGTGAGATAAATGAGAACATTTGAATTTAATTTGAATACCTATAAATTAGATACTAAGAGTGTTTCAATCTTAATTACCTGATTCTCAACACATGTTGTTCTATAATAATATATATATTATAATATTTAAAAAGTCCTTATTCCTAGGAGATACATGAAATATTTAAGAATGATAGGATTCCATATCTACAGCTTACTCTCAAACATTTCAGAAAAAAGTCAGAGAGAAAATGCATGTAGTAAAATATTAATATATTGATATTTTGAAAATCCTGGTGAAAAGTATGGTAGAATTCTTTATGCTAGTGTAATTTTTTTGTACTGTATTGCAACTTTATTACAGTTGTAAGCTTGAAATTCAATCAAAATACAAAGTTAAAAAAATGTGCTGAAACAAATAACTTGGCAACTTTATTCTCATGTCTCATGTGATTATAATTTCCTGTGTGCAGAAAGAGAAATCTCACCAAAATACTTTACATAGCATATATTTTGTTACTTTTGAAAATACACTAACTGGTTTATTTTTAAAGCAAGAATTCAATGAATATTTATTAAATAGATGAGCAAAAGATAAATTAAAAGTAAGCAAAAGAAGGGATGAAGCAGGAAGAGGTAATGAGGACAGGAGAGAAGAATGGAAGAAAAGAGGAAGTTATTGCCAAAACAGATAGCCTTTTCTTATATATCTTTTTATTATCAATGAATGACCTTTTCATGTTGGAAATATTATATGTGTGTGAATATGAAAAAGAATTAAGAGTAAACATTCTTATGATGAGTACTTCCAATGTAGGTAAAAAAAATTACTGCAAATTGCATTATGAGATTACTTTTGAGCATTCACTAGATTTCAGCTTTACATTAGTTAATGGCCCAGGACAGTACATTTTATCAAAGCTTAAAATGATTTCATTTTACAAATGTGATGACTCACTCAGCAATGTATTTATATGACAAGTACTCTTTTAATGTCTTTTAGCTGATCGATTTCTTGTATTTTTGTGGAAGTTGGAAATCTCTAATATTTAAAAATTTGTCAGTATTATCTGACAGACTTTCTTCCTTATTAATTATATGTATATGTATATATAATTTTAGTTCTGATTTTTGTACTTTCTGCCCACCATCCAAATGAAAAATCAAGTTGTATTTTTCCTTGGAATTCTTCTTTTCTTAGGGTGGTTCCAGCACCTAGTAATGCTAAAATCTTTATGACTTGAAAATGAAAAATTGACTCAATTTCTTCTGAACTAAAAAACTTTATTCCTTCTAGACACCACTTTTGTCTCTGAAAATTACTATTAATGTCCCAACATGTTTTTGTGAGAATATAAAATGAAATATATAGTTGAATGCTAAAGCAACTACAAGGTGTTGATCATAAACTGAAGACTTTTTTTTGGTATTGTATTATTTTTGGCAGAATTTTTATTTTCTTGAAATTTTGTGTAATAGCAGAAACCTTTTTTTAATAGCTGATACATAATGTATGATTTCCATAAATCTGAGCCCTTGTTTATGGGAATTGGACATATATAAACGCCACAGTATAATAAATTTACTACAGTGATTGACTTTAATGACCCCTCACTGTCCAAGTTCAAAGCATTAGTGCTTTTGGGACATTCCAAAACTCTCCAAATTCCAAGCATTCCATCTCCTTCAGCTGATTAAATGGAGATAAATTAATGGTAATTTACCCATTAATGTTTGGTTTAACCACTTCCAGATAGGACACCACTAGTCAAATGTCCACTGACCCTGTCAAGTCATAAAACTCTGAAATTCTTATCCCAACAACAAAACCACCTAGGATCCTTTAAATCTCAGGGAAGACTGAGTTAGAAAAAAATTAAGTTAAATGTTCTTTGTGATTCTTAATGCTGTGACTATTAAATGCATTTGCCTCAACAGCACCCTTCCCTCCCTTTCTCCCAGTGTGTGTGGTGGGATACGCACCTCTCCCCAGGACCACTGGTTCAAAGAAATCATGTGTTCAGAAGTCATCATAAATTTCTCTCAACTGCTTCTCCAACAACTTCTGGCACCAACTGCAAATACCTAGGTTATAGAATCGAGAAATTAAGAATTAACAAATGATTGCGATTACTGAATATTATAGAAGTTTTTCATTCTATATTGTAGAATAGGCAGAAGTTAATACCTGAAATTACTGAAACTTAACTAGTCGCAACTCTGTTTATACTTTTGTAATGGTTATTCTAGCCTAGTCTCACTCTTGTGCATACTTAGCTATTGTAATGGGAACAATTTCATCTAACCTCGTTTGAATCCATAAAAACCCTGAACTCCTTAGACTCATAGAGACAGATTTTGGAGCACATAGGCAATCTGATCCCCTGCTTTACACATGTCAATAAGCTCTTCCTCTCTGAAAGCCTGGTGTCATGGATTGGCAGTTACGCTCATCGGGCAGAGAACATGCTGAAAGGTAAAATCAGCAGACTCACCAAAGACGAGGCAAAGAAGTTCAGGCAAAGTTTTATTTCAGGAAGAAACAGAGCCAACCAGCCAGCATTTCAAGAGAGAGAGAAACTGCTGCCCTGCGGTGGCAGGGGATAGGGTTTTTATGGCTTGGGGGTAGGGAGTTAGGGGTTGGGGTTAGGTGGGTTTTCATTGGTAGGTTTTTGGAATTGGCAGCTTTCCACTGGTGAAGTTTAAAATTCAAAAGCTACCTTAGTTATGCAGGTTTGTAACTGTTGGAGTGTGGAGGTTGAGTAAGGGGAGTTTACTGCAAGAATGCATTGCCAGAGGTTGGAGCTGAAGAGGGCAGCTGCTGGAGGGTAAAGGAGATGTGGGCTGGCATGGATTCAGGTGGGAGAGGCTTTCTGAAATATTTGCCAGGGATAGATCACATCATGGGGGAAGGGGTGCTGTCCTCTAGGCCTAACACCCACAGCTTTTGTTGATATTAGTAAGTCAATCAATTCAATTCTGACTCTACACAGAGTTAGGCCAGACTCGACGGGTTAAGGGCTGTCCCCACAACATTGTCTCTCAGGAGGCCCACACTTCATCACACCACTGGTTCCAATTCCAGGGGTTCCCACCAACCCCTTGGCTTTAGGAATTTGCTAGAATGTCTTACAGAACTCACTGAAAGTACATTACTTATGATTACAGTTTTATCATGGTCAAAGGACACAAATAAGAAGCCAGAAGAGGTACATAGGGAGAAATCTGGGATGGTCTCACACACAAGCTTCCCTGCTCTCTCCACTTGGAGTCAGAAAGCCTCACAACTCTAGCACAGCCATGTGGTATTGTCTCAATCGCAGGAGCTCTTCAGAGCTTTGAGTTTCTTGAGTTTACATGGGGTCCCATTAAGTAGGCATGGTCGATAGAATCAATGCCCAACCGCTTGAGCAGTCTTCCCCTCCCAGAGGTCATGGAGGTGAGCTGTCTGGATATGAGCTTGGAAGCCCCAACCCTCTCTTCACAAGGTCTGTCATTTGGTTGGAGTCAGACCCCACCCTAAGACTGCAGGGGTAGCTGTCATACCATCAGAAAACACAGTCCAACAGAGTCAGAACTGCCTGATCCCACATCAAACAGAGAAGCAAGTCTCTTTGCTTTGGTGAGAAGGTGAGTTTATTGAAGACGCATCACCAAGGGAGGATTTTAATACTGCAACAGAAGAGAACAGAGGCTAAATTAGATCAAAAGCAAGCTATTTCAGTGAGGGCTTTTATGCTTAAAATAGCTCAAGGCTGCTTGTAAGAAGTGATCCATTGAGGTATTTTTTAACTATCTAGCCATCAGCTGGCCCCTCCCTATTGTCTTCTTAACATATGAACCAACAATTGTGGTCCTAGGCCCACCTTGAATAACAAAAAACTACTCCTATCAAGAAAAATTCCAAAGATTCTGAAATTGCTTCCCCAGGAACCAGCCACACTTTCATCATACTGTAAAAAGTAAACCCAGAGCCTTTGCTAACATACCATGAAGAAAGGAGCTGTCTCTCCTGGACATGGAGAAATGAAGCCTAGAGCTCCTGGAGACCACTGTGAGAAGGGATCAGAGCCCCATCACAGTCAGGAACAGAGCTAAGCATTAGAGAGGGACCTGATCCTGTGACATCATTTGAAACCTGGATCTAGCTGTACCTGGGGATTCTCTAATCCTAGAGTTTTCATTTATGAGAGACGAATAGAGTCCTCCCCCTGCCTTCTTCCTATTTAAGTCACTTCATGGTAGGTTTTAATTCTCTTGCATCGAAAGTGCTATAAATAATGTACTTCCTAATCTTATTGAAAAGCAGACTGATAAACTCAGGGCCCTTATAAGGCTATTTGTGAGCACATCAGAAACAGCAGGGCAGCAACGGGGAGTACCTTAGAATGTCACAGAAGAGCCTGGTCATGTATATTTTGGTAAGGCTCCTTGGGTATTTGGGATGACACCCTAGTCTTGGAGTCAAAATGCCCCTGATACAACATTTATTATTATGTGATAATAAATGGGTAAGCCATTTATTTTCCTAGGGCCTTGGTTATAAAATGGAAATAACAATTACCTCTCTTACTATTTCATAGAACTGATATAGAGAACAAATAGGAAATGGATATGCATGGGCTTTTAAAATTGTTAGAGTGCCTAAAAAGACAAAAAAAATAATAATAGCCAAGTATAATTTTCCACTTAAATCAAGCAGTTTATTTATTTGCAGTTACCTTTTTCCTATAGATAATCCATTTGGGCTTACTGTATTTTCAGAATTAATTACTTTCAAAAATCTGATGGAATACCTAAAGTTAACGATATCACAGAGAAATTAAGAATTTTACAAATGATTATGATTGCTGAATCATTCAGTATATAGATTTGTTTCCTTCTAGTATATTATAGAATAGCTAAAAATTAACACTTGAAATTACTGAAACTAGTCTCACCCTTGTGTATACTTACTATCTTAATGGCAACAACTCCATCTGCCCTTGTTTGAATCCATAAAAACCCTGACTTCCTTATACTACTTTATTGTTACACACTTCACATCTCTTTGAAACCTCTGTGTCATAGATTGGCTGTTATGCATGTTGGGCAGAGAATCCCATTTTTGTTAGGTATCAACAGCAAGTTAACTTAGCATAGAGTGCTGAAAAATAAAGCATTTGAAAAGATGCTAGCCTCCTTTTTACATCTGCTTATTTTGGGGAAATATACTTAAAGATTAATAGGAGGAGAGATTATTTTCTTGGGAATATCATAAAGTTCCCATGAAACCAAATAAAATTCAACATTTTTTATTTTCAGAAATTGAATGTAAAGCCCAGCTGTTTACTTTCATTAATCTTTTTCTTTAAACATAAAGAGAGAACAAACAGATGGAGCTGTAATAGAATGTAAATCAAATACTGTACATGAACATTTCCAAATAATAGGGACTTAAAGGTGAAGTGATTAGAAGCCTTCAGTTTCTTTCCAGAAACTCGGAACAGGAATTTGTGCTGATTCACTTAGGTAATCAAAGCTTCAGAAGTCTCTGAGATTCTTCATAAAAACAAAGATTCCAAAAACAAAAGGAAACAAAAAACAAAGATTCCAAGGATAACCCTCTGAATCCGAATCTGTCACAGGAGCTCACATTTTTGTTAAGTTACTAAGGTAATTTCTTTGCACCCCAACTTTGCGTAGCAGAATATCACATTGCATTAAGGTAAAACAGAATATAATAATTATATTACAGAGGCTTAACATAAACAGCAATACTAATTATGCTGGTGAAATTAACTACCCACTACATGGGTAGTTCAGTGGTAGAATTCTCGCCTGCCATATGGGAGACCCGGGTTCAGTTCTCGGCCCACGTACTTCCCAAAAAACAAACAAGCAAAACAAACAAAAACCAACCAAGCAAACAAAAATTCAACAAATGGTGCTGCAATAATGGGATACGCACATGGAAAAAGAATGAAATGTAGCATACAAAAAATAAGAAACCAAGGGAAGATTCAGTGCCATGTACAACCCCCGTTCCATCACCACTGCTAGAAACTGCCAGCACAGTCAACCTAAATGCTTGCTTCTTTCTGCCTTTTTTATTAGTCATACCATATAAAAATGAAAGCACTGCTCCACAAAATTGGTGGACCTCAGAATACCTTGGAACTTGTTCACAGTGCAGATTCCTTGACCCCAACATATGTCATATCTGTCACCAATGCCTTGGAAGCTAAATGATATGCCAGCACCAAGATTGATTCTGATTTGGCTGTTTGAAGGGTTGTATTCTCAGTAATCTTGTAGTAAATATTATTTGTATCTTTTCAACAATTTTATGAATCCTGAGTAACCAAGGTTGAGAAGGCAAAGGTCAAACAAGCACACTCATGCTGTCTGTAGATTGATAACTCTCAAATATCCATCTCCAGCCGAGTCTTCCCCTGAATTTCAAGCTCATATCCCAACTGATGACTTGACATTCTCCAATTGTCAAGTCATTTAATAGGCATCACTAACATTATGAACAGAATAGAACGCTTACTTCCCTCTATCCTAGGATGCTTCCCTAACCCAAGTCACTGGAAATGGCAATTATATCCACTAGCTGTTGAAGTGAGAAATCTAGGAGTCGTTCTTCATTGTTTGTTTCTCTCTTTACCTTGGCCTTCACAACTAAAGCCCCCCATCCTGCCTACATTCCACCCACAATAGGACTCAGCAAGTCCTATTTCTTCTGTATCCAAATACATCGCTCATTGTCTGATACATATGTATTTAATAAAATAAAATCTCCATTGCTACTACTCTAGTCAAAGCTACCAGTCTTTCACTTCTAGGAAAATGCTTCCATTTGTGCTGCCTAAAAAGCCACTGACCATTCAGTGCTCAGAATTATTTTTTTAAGTCATACTCGTATGATGTATTCCGGTTTATGCTATTTGTCCTGCTGCATTAATTAATAACACCACCTTTCTTTCCCAAAAATATTCCACTTGAAAATACATTAAATGATCACTCTATTTAAAGGCTCCCAGTGGTTCACATTACACTTAAAATCAAGTACATACATTGACTCTAGCCTCTACTGCACTAAGGTGTAGTGTGACTTTACCTTTCTCTGCTTTGTCTTCTGCACTAACCCCCTCTAAGCTCTAGCCACACCTGTTGCCTTTTTTTTTTTTTTTTAACTCAGAGCTTTTGCAAAGGACCTTCTCTTCCTGGAATGCTATGCTGCCAGATCACCCCATGGAATAATTCCATCTTGTTTTTCAAGTTTTTGAGTTTTAATGTCACCTCCTTACTCAGCCCCACCTCTAATCACTCCATTTAAATTGTCCCCATCCAGCCATTACCCACCACAGCCCTGGATTTATTATTCTCTCTCATGTAATGTTTCACAATACGATAGATGCTCATTGTTTATTTGATTTATTGCCTGTGTTGCCTATCACAGTATAATCCCATAAAAGCAGAGAACTTATTGTCCCATAAAAGCAGACAGTAAGACAACTTATTGCTCCCAACTTTTTTTCCCAGCACCAAGAGAATGGCCTGCTATGAAGGAGACACTCAATAAATGTTCATTGAATGAATGAATGAATGATGAATTGCTACTAAGGAGACACTCTGTAAATGTTTGTTGAATGAATAAGTCCCATGACTAAATTCTGTGTTGGCACAAGTAGACTTTAAAGGTCAGGTAAGTCCCAACTTTCTAGTTGAATCACTAGTCAGAATTTCAAAGTGAATTTTTAGAGTAGATTAATATTTTACAGATCACTTCATGCCTTGCTCCCCTTGTTTTTCTTGTGTCAAAATGCTAGAAGAAAATTATTCCAAATATTTTCCTAACTTAGGTAGCTACTGAAAAGTTGGAAAATACTTCTTTAATTTGGAGCCAATTCAAGCTCCATCATCCTTCAAATTTGATTCCAGGAATTGTTGTAAACTTGGATGTGGCTCTGAAGATTTTATTTAGACTCTAAAAAGAGAACTTATACTGTGTAACTTTTATGAGATTTCACTGAAGCTACAATATTGTTGTCATGGTGACAGAGCATGAGGGCAGAATCCATTTTATTAGCTTCATTGTACTCCCCAATGAGTTTTCCTGTTACTCATCTCTCTCACCATTCATTGAGCTGATAACTTGATTACTCTTACTTTTGACTTAACCCTCAGAAAGTAGCATTTAACCACAAATTTTCTAACCTGAGCCTCTTCATCTTTGGACACAAACAAAAGAGTGTAGTGTAGTCTCCCCTTTACACACTGGTTCTCAAGGACTGTGGAAAGCAGTAGAGCTCAGTGGTCTCAAGCAAGGGGTCCAGACTCTGGGGGATGGATAATAGGAATGCCTACCTCATAAAGGTATTGTGAGGTTTACATGAGAAGATTTATATGTACATGGCCTTTAGCACAATCATAGTCTTATATTAAGTAAACAGTAAATAAAATATTAGTTGATTTTATTATTGATGTTCCCTTGCTGTGATTATTGGTTTTGTATCAGCCTCAGTTCTGCCTATTTCCTGTAAGCCACTGCAAGATTCTGAAGATAGCAGGACCAACTCAAACCAGATCCATGAGTTTGACTTGACAGGAGGGCCTGGGCAGCTCCTAGGTTGGCCAGAGGACAAGCAGACAGAAGGTCAGGGAAAGCACATAGCTGCTGTGTATGTATAGAGGTCTGATAACAGCCCTCAGAACTGCTCCAAGAGTGAAGCCAAGCTTCTTTCAGTTACAAGTGTCTCCTACTGTCCAAGAAGAGGCCTGATATGACTTGATGGGTTTTTTATTTTCCTGAAAGGAAATAAGAACCAATTAGGAATTACATTCATTTATTAAAACATATCAAATTTTAAATATGAGAATTTAAAATTTGGAATGCATTTGCCTGCCTTCAGTCTTCACCCCCTCCATTCCCACCTTTCTTCCTGTCATTATCAAACCAATATTCCTTGAATACTGTGCTTTTACAACTTCATTCAAATAATATCGTTGGAGGACCAAATTTGGCACCTTTGACCATGTGACTTTCCTAAGTTGCTCTTTGTATTTCCTTTGAAATGCAAAGGATTTTTTCATTACCTGGAACCACCTTGTAATGCAGGTTTATGGTAAAAGAACCTGTGAGTTTTTATCTACCAAGCCTGACCTTAAATTTCGAGATAAAAGATTGCTAGGTAATCTTTAATTAACTCTCCATTCTTACAAGGACTTGTTATTAGACAAATCTGTCATTGATAGTTCACTGTGGTATATTCTCATTATGGTTTTAATCTAAGCATAGTTTTCCTCTGAGGTAGTTTACCAAAGGAAATTGGTGTTATTTTACTTTTTAACTCTTGGGCTTGATGTGAACTGCTGTGTGCATTCAGAATGCCCCATATTTAAAAATATGAAAACTTATAAAAGCTATCTGCAGAATGAAACTGACAAAATTTTCTGATATTTCTAGTCTCTGTTTTTTCCTCCTCAGGGGAAAATATCCTCCTATTTATTGCAGCTATAGCAATATTTGTGTCATTTTATCATGTCATTCCATTATCACAACTCAGCAGAGTCAACTTAATTTGAGACAAATTTACTGAAGCCAGTTTTTCTTTTGCCATTTTAAACCACATGCAGATATGATATCAAAGAAGTGCAGAATTGACATTTATCAAATTATGTAATACTGTGGAATGAAAATGTATGCCAAATTTATCATTCTTGTATGAAACAAATTTTTAAATGAGCAATTTGCAATGGATAATATTCATCCTACTTAGTCAATGTTTGGGATGGATGTGTGTCTTGTTTAGTTAGGGCTATGTTTTACAATGACAGTTCACCTGGGATATTTTTGTCTTATTCATTTTTAACAAAGATTTTTTAAAAAATAATATTTAACCTTTATAAGTGATTTTATCATCTACCAAAAGTCTTTGTCTACATTATCCAATTTTTATTTGGGGCTTATAGCAGTTTCAATACTTACTACCACCTGTTGGGTGGATTATATGGAAACAAGTGAAATAAATTTTGTTGCTTGAATTAGTAACTAAATTATCTGACCTTTGTTAATATATAATGTGTACAATTAATTGGGAAAAGGAATATCTGTGCAGTCTGGTTTAAATCTTATGTGGGCATTAGATATATGATTAAAATATCATTTCACATCATTTGGAAAAAGCATACCTTTCCCTTTAGGAAAAAATTAAATTATAATTCCCATATTACAAAATACATCAAAATTAATCCCAGGTGCAGTCAATATTTAAATAAAAATAAACTAATTGGTGAAATATTTAGGAGTAAATAGAGAAGAATATTTGCATTATCTTAGGTTAGAAATTGCCTTCTTACAGAAGTTATATATAGAGAGAAAAAATTAGAAAGTTTGTGCAAGAAAAGTATTTTTTTCAGGTGGGCCACGGTGGCTCAGCAGACAAGAATGCTCGTCTGCCATGCCAGAAGACCCGGGTTCGATTCCCGGTGCCTGCCCATGTAAAAAAAAAAAAAAGTAATTTTTTCCAAAACACTTTCTATTTTATTAACATTTCATTTCACAGATAATACATGAATGAATTTTCTCTTTTAATTTCCAAAATTTACAAGCACTCTATACCCACTCATAGAGAAAATTGCACAGTGCCCCTCTCACATCTCAAAGTGAATGAGAAAGAGGGTCACAGGAGGTGTGCTGACTGGAAACCATTATGGGCCCCAGAAAAGCCATGTTCTTTAATCCTGATCCAATACTGTAGGGTGGGATCCTTTGAATAGGTGGTTTCTGTGGAGATGTAATTCACTCAGTTGTAAGTAACCTTTTAACTAGATGGAGATATGACTCCATCCATTTGTGGTGTGTCTTGATTAGTTTACTGGAGTCCTTTAAAAGGAGAAACATGTTGCTTCAGAAATGACATAGATGCAGGGGGGGCCAAGATGGCGGCTTAGCAAGGTGCGC
>PVIY010022256.1:16436-41222 GCA_004026745.1 Myrmecophaga tridactyla | reverse complement strand
CATGTTGCCAGGAAGGTACACATCCCTGGGAGTCATGTCCCACGCAGAGAGGGGAAGGGTGGTGAGACTGCTCATTATGTTGGCTGGAGAGAGAGGCCACATCTGAGTAACAAAAGAGGCCCTCCTGGGGGTGACTCTTAGGCCTAAATTTTAAGTAGACTTGACCTATCCTTTGTGGGGTTAAGTTTCATATGAACAAGCCCCAAGACTGGGGGCTCAGCTTATAGCTTTGGTTGTCCACACTGCTTGTGAGAATATCAATAATTCGACTTGGGGAAGTTAAAATTCTATGGTGCACTTTTTGTTTCGCATTATATCTCAGAAATTAGGCTGTGTCTTCAGATCAGCGGTGTCTTACAGACCCACAGGTAACATCAGAAAAGTGCGTGATTAGTGGAACTTGGTTATTATTTCCAGGTAGCCTGGCTGGACAACGGCGCCCCCTTGATTGTTCATCCTAAACTATTTAATGACCGTTTGGGAAAGGGACACGTGTCCTGGTGTTTTCTGAAAACCTTCCATTGACATCTTCTGGTAAGAGCAAGAAAGCACCAGGGTCAAAATCTGCTGAGTAAGAGTAGGCGGCTTGGAAGAAAATCCCAGAGGTCATAGTGGAGCATTCTATTAAGAAATGCTGTATGATTGAAGCTTTGAATGGTTTCACCCAGTATTGTGTGAAAAAATATGGACCCTAAAAGTTCTGAATGGAAGGAGAGTCTAGACAAGCTGAATGCTAACTTTGAAGAAGCTTTGGGAGTTCCTTAACTGATTTAAATCAGTTATATTTTCCTTTTTGTTAAATATGTGAGTGATATATAATGGGAAAAACTACATCTAGATATTTTTCAGAATTCTTTTACTAAATACAAAATTAGAATTCTAAGCGATAAGAAAGCACTATGTAATAATTTAATTAGCAGTGATTTTTTTTTCTCTTAATGGTACATAAGAGACTACCTCTTACAATTGAAGCATCTTCGAATATAATAAAACACAATGGAGTTATGTTTTCTCCATTCCATAGAGGAGGAACCTGAGAGCACAGGGGGCAGGGGAGCAATAAGCAGGGCATTTGGGATTCTCTGCCAGCAGAGCCTATGCTCGTTCTCATACCCAAGGCTGGCTTAGACCTGGATCGAACCGCAGGTCCGTTCATCTCCCTCCAAGGAATTTCCCCCAGCCAGACAACCCCAAGTCTGCCATCCTGAGGGACTCTGGGAGGCAGCGAGCTGCCCAGTTGTTCAAAATTCAAGCAGGGTTGGTGTCGAGGAAGGCTTCTACCCGGCGGGCCAGCCATCCCTGTTTTCACCCAAGTCTGTACCCCAGTCGGCCGAGGCCAGCCCAGGGCACTATCTTGTGCCCGAGGCTCTTCCAAGGACTGTGGAGTATGTGTCCAGCACACCCCCACCTGTTATCGCCTGGGCTTGGACCAAGGAGACTGGACTCTCACTCCCCTTTCAGATGAGGAAACTGAGGCCTGGGGCTCAGCGTCACAGGTTGGAGTCAATGGCAGGGCAGAGTCTGGACTCCAGGGATCAAAATCTAGTGCTCTTCCCAACGTCACAAGTTCACTAGATCCAGAAGAAGGAGGAGGAGAGAGGACAGCAAGGGACTGCTGTCACAGGAAAGGACTTCCTGGAGAGAAGGACTGCCAAGTTCTACGCACGTAACTAAGGGAGAGTTCAAAAGGGCTTTATCTGGGACAAGTTCTGGGACAGCTGTGCTTAGGGAGGTGGCAGAGGCACCGTCCTGCCCAGAGGACCGGGCCAGAATATACCTGGAGTCTCTCCCTTCCCAGCAGATCCTACTCCTCCCTGCTAAAAATCCTCCAGTGGCTACTCATCGTTCTTAGAATAAAATTCAAACTCCTCAACAGGGCCTCTAGGCCCCACCTCATCCAGCTTCACTTGGCTCCCTGGTGTCTCCTTCCATTCCAGCCCCCCGGCTGCCTCCATCTTCTGCAACCCACCAAAGCGCTCCCATTTCACAGTCTATGCTTTGCCCTGGGGTTGCCTTTGTCTGGGACATCCTTTCCCCAGCTCGCCCCACGGCAGCCTCATAATCATTCACGTGTCTGCTCAAATGTCTTCTCTTGCAGAGCCCTTCCCAGACCAACTCAGCTAAATATTTGTGGCTTTGCAGCTCATACAGCCTGTGCTGCAACTATTTCAATCCACCATGACAAAAGCCACCATGAGTGATATGTGTGTGAATGCATGCGACTGAGTCCCGGTGAAACTTTATTTACAAAATTTTTCGTCCATGCATGAGTGCTCTAACTCACCGTCTTGTTTGGTTTTCATCACAGCACTTAAAACTGTTCATAGTTATCTATTGATTCATTGTCCTCTTCTACCCTTCCCCTACCCATGCTAACTCTACAAGAGTGGGTGCTTGGTCTGTTCTGGTTAACGAGCGTTGCTCTGGTGGCCATCCTCCACCAGGACCCTCGGTGAGCATGCTCCTGTTGTGCAGTCACCTCCCAAACAGAAGAGAGCTGATGTGTCTAAGACTCAGGGCATTGTGGAGATGGAGTGGGGCTGCCATCGTGCTGCCTTGGGTCACATGCTCTGGAGAAGCCAGAAGCCAGCATGTCATAGACACTCAAGCAGCCTTCCAGTGAGATCCACGTGGAGAAGCCGAGACCTTCTCCTGCCATATTTATCAGTATGCATCTTTGTTCAGCAGCTCCTCTCTGGCACGCGTAGTGCTGTAAACTAGGGTCTGTGGAGAAAAGATAGCCCTTGTTTCTGCTCTCCTGGGGCTCATGAGCTGATGGGGAGACAGGTAGCATGTGGATACGTCATGACCAGTGAGCTCTGTGATGCAGGTAAGCCGAGGAGCAGGGGGAGGAGGCACTGACCCTCCCTTGTCTGGAGGGCTATGAGCAGAAAAGACAGGAACGGAGATCATCTCAGCTAGTGGAAGGGGCGCTGCTGCAGACTGTTTCCCAGCTGAGGGAAAAGCAAGTGCAAAGGTCCAGGGGCGAGAGGGAGAGAGCGTACACGGTGCATCTGGGGAATCATAACCAGTCGAGTAGGAGCTGGTGTAGGGTTGGGGGTGGGAAATGAGATGAGAGGGGTGGAGCAGAGGCTCTGTGACCAGATGATAGACTTGGTAAACCATGCCAAGAAGTTTGAACTTTATTCTGAGGACAAAGGGAAGCCAGTGAAGGGCTTTAAGGGGAGGAGTGACACCTTGGCTTAGTGTTTTGAAAAGATGCTTCTGGCTGCTGAATGGTGGGTGGTTTGGGAGGAAGAGAGACCAGAGAGGAGGCGGGAACCAGACTCCAGGTGAGAGAGGAGAAGGCCCGGATGGATGGAAGAGCGACAAGACAGAGGTCTTATCTGTGATGTGGTAAAGGCATGGAGGGAACGGGGCAGCCTGAGTCCAGGACTCCTGGACTTCACGATTCTAAGATTCTCTGGTTCTGCTTGGCCTTCCGGAACTCTTCAACACAGAAGGTATGGGGACGTCATCTACATTTACGATCCCCCATCTCAACACCGTCCTTTATCCCTCCTTTCGGAGCCTCAGTATCCTTGTTTGCAGAAAGTAGGGACAATCAACACGTTCCTTGCAGAACAGCCATGGGTCCCAGAGCTGGTGCAGTCAGCATCTGGTGAGGCAGGGGTCAATTGTTGTAGGCATGTTTGCCCTGAGGCACTCAACGTAGCCATTGCCAGGAAAAAACTGGGTCCTGACAGAAGGAGAGGGTGAAAGGAAGACAGCAGAGGAGCAAAGGAAGGGCTCTATTTTTGTCTGGCCCTGGTGACTTGGATTGCTCTGACTTCTGGAATTCTCTCTGGACATCTGGTGCCTCAGATTTGGTTGTTTGCTTCCAAGCACAGCAAGCCAGCTGGCCCTCCCAGCAACCCCTCATGGTCTTCAACTCCCTCAAGGGCTGCAGCACCCACTGGGGCTCGTCACGCAGGGTCTGAGCCTGGCCAAGTCCCACCCAGTTGGTGGCACCCAACCTACTCCCAACTCAGCTCACCCTCTATCATCTCAGGCCATGCTCTAGGATTCTCTTCTTGGGCATCTGTTCTAGCAGCTCAGACAAGAGCTGGTCTTTGGAAACAGAAACCACAGTCTCTCTCCAAGATGACATGTTGTCTCCTGAGCCACACCTGAGGCTTCGTGCATGCTCCAGTTTTGTCATTTGTTTCTTGCCTAAAGCCACACAGTCTTTGGTGGAAGAGTTGGACTAACATTCCAAGGCCAGAGTTCTCAGCCCATTTCTTTGCACACAGTAGGGACTCAACAGATTACCAGTGGAATTAAATGAAATTAGGAGTTTAGGCAATACAAGTCATGCATTTGCATCGACTATTCCTGGAAGGAGACGAAAGAGGTAGGAAAGAAAGTTGGCCTCCAGGGAAGAGAGCTGAGTGGCTGGGGTCAGGCGTGGGAAGAAACCTACTTTCCCATTTTATGCCCTTTTGTACTTTTTGGATTTTTTTTTCACCCAGAACACAGAACCGAGATAATCAATCAAACAAACAACCACAATTAAATAAACAATAAAGCGAGCCAGACCCTTTTGTACATGCTGTTCCCTCTGGTTGAAATACTCTTTCCTGTTTTTTTCCATTTCTTACGCATTCTCCAATACCCAGATGTCCTGTCCTCTGAGGCTGTCCCTGTCTCCCTGTGGTGGTGGCCGCCCATTCGCCATGAGCCCCACGAGCGCATGCCCACCCTGCCTCCTTGCCTGCCTGCTCTGTGCCCTGCAAGGCCTGTGAATTATGCCATCCAGGCTCCCATGCCCTCTGAGTCCTGGCTGGGTTCCGTTAAAGGAAGGAATCAGCAGACATTAGAGGGCCACCCATCCCGTGCCTGTCTCGCCTTGCTTTGAGCAGGGGCTGCACTTCTCAGCCTTGGCACCTGTCTGGGCGCCCCTACCACTGCCAGCCCCTCAGAGCCTTACCATTCCCTCTCGGTTCCTGGGACCTGTCCACGTCTCTATAGACAGGACCTGCATTAAACTCACTTTAGTTAAGCCAGTGGTTCTCAATTAGGGACAACTTTGCCCCTCTCCCCCCCACCAGGAGCATTTGACAATGTCTGGGGTCATTGTTGGCTGTGATTTCGGGGTGCTACTGGCATCTCATGCTACTGGCATCTTTGCAGCCAAGGATGCTGCGAATCATCCTACCATGCACAGGACAGCCCTCCCAACAAAAAATTACTTGTATCCCAAGTGTCAATAGTCTTGAGATTGAGAAACCCTAATTTAACCCTTTGAGGTGTTAACTGCTCCCTGCCTGGACCCTGATGGTTTGCAGCTGGGGGCGCTGGGCTCCCATGGCCCTTTCTGCACTTGGTCTGAGCTCCTGCCTTACACGCCTGTTGCTGCCCTCCTCTTAGTGACACAGAGATGAAAACACCCAGTCTTTGCCCTTGGCCCCCCCACGCAATGGTCCAGTGGGGAGAGGCCCTGGTGAGCTGGGTTCCCTCCAGGCTTGAGTCCTGAGGGTAGGGTCTGTGTGTCAGTCCCATGACAGCCCCAGGAGTAAGGAAAGAAGCAGGCTTTTGCTGATCGAACCAAAAAATCCTATAGGCTACCGAACTCAAAGGGCCGGACTCAGTGGCTAAATAGAACCCAGAAATCTGGGTGTTTCCCTATGACAGAAATTCAAAGAAACTGCAATCAGGCAAATGTATATAGAATGAATGACTAATGAATGGATGAAGCCCCGGGGACGTGGGCGGGATGGGTGGGTTGGCAAGACAGAGAACAAGAACCAACCTCTCATCTCTAAAATGGATACGATAGTAGACCCCACCTCCTAAGATTATTGTGAGAATAAAATTTATGGAAAGCACTTAGTATATTTCCTAGCACATGGTTGGCACAGAATAAACAGAGCTCTACCACTAACAAGGGTTGCTTTGTCCCCTGGGCCTCAGTTTCCCTATCTGTAAAGTCTTCTGCATGTAAGACTAGTGTTTGCAAAACTATCTTCTAAGAAATGCTTTAGGCGTTCCACAACATATAGTTTCAAATATCCTTTTTAAAATGCAAATCCATTATTTAATAAAATTAAAAGGACAGTCTGTTAAGTTTCCTTAAGAAATATAACTATCAGGCAGTCACAGGGTAACAAACTTGTCCTAGTTTGCCTGGGACTTTCACAGCTTTTTTTTGGGGGGGGGGGTGCATGGTCCCGGAATCGAACCTGGGTCTCCCACGTGGAAGGAGAACATTCTACCATGGACTTTCCCAGTTTTAACTCTAAAAGTCCTGTGTCCCCCAAACCTCTCAGTCCCTGGCAAACTGGCATGGTTGAGCACCCTAGCAGGTCAGCTGCTCAGCCTGCCCATAATAATTTTTAAAATAGTAGACAGCTAATATTATTGAACACTGTTCTAATGATTTTACAAGTATGAGCTCATTTAATCTTCCTAAGAATCCAAAAGGTGCATACTATCAGCCTCCCCCTAGGTACAGTGACAGAGAGAGTAATTGCCTGAGGACACAGAGCTCCTGAGTGAAAGAGCCAAGATTTGATTCCAGGCTGTCTGCCTCCAGGGCACCCATATTTAACCTTGATCTCGTCTATTCATTTAAAAATAACATCTTAAAATTATTTGAGCACTCAAATGTGCATTCCAAAGTTTAACACAGCAGAAGCGACTCGTGTTCTTACTTGGGCCTACCAGTCAGCCTGTTGTGCCTGGTGTTTCTGGCACCTTTGCTGAATTGAAGCTGGAATGGAAAACCAATGTTTGCAGAGCCAGGCAGGCAAGGTCGGTGCGTGAGACGGGCCTGGTGGTAGGTAACAGGGAGCGGTGAGGATTGTGGCAAAATGGGGGTGGAATGCGTGCACCGAGAAGGGGCCGCCAGGACTCAAGTCAGGCACCAGTTGTCATGTGGGGATGAAGGCTCTGCCATGGCAGATCCGCCAAGAGAAACAAGATATCATCTTTAACAGCAATTAGTGCAATGAAAACCAAACAAACTAAACTAAGTGGGTGGAACAAAACTCATCTGTGAGCCAAACCCAGTCCCTGGGCCCAACCTCTGAGTTGAACGTGTGCTCAGATTATCAGGCAGGCTGTTAAATAACCATCACCATTTAAATTCTTGTGTATTCGTACAACGGAACACTATATAGCGATGAGAATGAATGGATTCCAGCTACATATGATACGGATGAATGTCAGGAATGCCAATCAGACACTAATGAGTCCACCCTGGTTAATCCCATTTATAGAAAGTACAGCGATAGGGCCAGACTAATCCACGGTGCTAGAGGTCCTTGTCGGGGGTGGACAGGGAGAGATTGACAGGGGGCCAAGAAGGGCTTCTGGGGGGCCAGCCCTCTTCTGTTTCTGGATGCCGGGGATGCTGTGCCTCTCTCTTTGTGAGGATTCACTTGAGCCTTGTATGTGGTTTAAACATACATTATATTCAAATGCTCACACAAAAAATGTTTGGAGAACCGGTACACGTGCAAACCATTACCATTTGGAGCTATTTCTCTGGATGAAGCAGGATTGCTCAGCTATAAAGGAAACCAAATGCTGAAATATGTGGATTCAGAGTCTGGCTTCCTACAGGAAGTGTCAGTAGACGCTTAGTTGAATAAATGAAAAGAATGCAATTGTCAGGTAGCTCCCCCACCTCATGCAAACCTCTGGTGTTTAATAAAACAGCTTCGTTTTTCTTGATTTTTATGAAAATATCTGTGCTAAAGAAGGTCTGTTTTGTTCCTCTTTCACCCGGGACCTTGGGCATTTGAAGTTACACATAACTCATATCAGGCTTGCATGGGAAAAGCTAGGAAAGTCTTAAGATTGTGGGCTGTTCTGAAATTCTGCCATTCAGCAGCAGGCTCCAAATAGCAGAGGCGGACTTGCGGGGTGATTTGCGTGGCTGGGATGGGCAGAGGGGAGAGCCAGGAGAGGCAGGCAGGAGGCTCTGCTGTCATTTCTCCAAGGGTGTGTCTCCCTCGACAAAGGGCCTTTTCAAGCTTTAGACTTCTCTTCCGCAAGCATTCCCGAGGGCCTGCTCCACCTGGCGCTGGGTGCCAGGCTACGGTGAGGTTGAACGAGTAATTGCAAAGAGGGACCTACTAGCAGATGTCACGAAAGCACAGCACTGGGGCACCCCAACTGGCCTCCTCCCAGCCTCCCACCCACGCGAATGCGACCACCTCCTGCCCAGCTGCAGGCTCCACCCCAGCCTGGCCTTTGTCGGGAAGTCCGCAGTCACCTCTTCTCTTCTCCCTGCCCCACTCTGGCCTTTGTAATCCATACTCCCTGGAGTGAATTTATAAAACTACAGACATGAAGACACTCAGCCCTGCCCCATCCATCCCCGCTCTGAAGCTGCACCTTGAGCCAGGAAGAATGACATCCAAGCTCCTTCCCATTGTCCCAAGCAGCAGCACATGGACCGGCACTGGGCCAGCCCCAGGGCCTTTGCGCTGGTGGCACTTCTGTCTGGACTGCTCTTCTCTTGTGATCAGGGGCAGATGTCACCTGCCTCCAAGGAACTGGTAACGTTGGGACCTCTTGGGAGGAGGACTGCCAAGCTGGGGACAAGGATGGAAGGTGGGGAGAAGCACTTTTGACTGTGTGACATTGTGCATTGCTTGATTTTATGCCATGTGCATATTGAAATAAAGTATTAATTAGAACAGAAGTGTCTCCTCTGAGAGGCCTCTCTGGAAAGCCCTGTCCCGAGTTACTCCCTCTTATGGTGCCATAATTTTTCCTGATGAAGTTCTATGACAGTGATTGCTTTTTTTTTTTTTTAACATTTTTATAGTGAAACATAATATATATATATATACAAAAAAGCAATAAATTCCAAAGTACATTTTAACAAGTAGTTATACTTGTTAACTTCAAAGTGTGGTATGGGTTACAATCCCACAATTTCAGGTTTTTCCTTCTAGTTGCTGCAAGAGACTGGAGACTAAAAGAAATATCAATATAATGATTCAGCAGTCAGACTCATTTGTTAAATCCTAACTTCTCTGTTATAACTCCTCCTCCTTTGCTCCTTCTCCCAGTCTTTAGGGATATCTTTTTCATGTCGACAACATGGGATGGGGGATGGAACTGGTTGATATTCCTGGGAGACTGGCACCTCTAGGTTTCAGGACTTATACAGCTTAGGAACCATTTGGAAATTACAGGTTTCTGAAAAGTAAAATTAGTGCATAAAACTTTTGTAGGATCTCAGCTAGAGCTCTGGGTGTCCTTTAGCAGGAGTGATGTTGGTTGGGGTTTATTGCCTTGTTTTTTAATCTTTTTATTTTCATGTCCCTCTCTCCTCTACAAGGGCAGGGGCACTGCCTGTCTGGCCCACCACCCAGCACTAGCCTGGCACATCCTAGACACTCAATAAATATTTGTTGAGTAAGTGAAGTAAGGGAGAGAGGGAGGAAGGAAGAGAAGGAAGGATGTCTGAGTTGAAATCTGAAGATGCTGGCATGTTATCCGGGCAAAGCTGGGCATTGGGGAGTGGGTTGAGCTTAGCTCCAAGCAGAGGGAACAGAATGTGCAAAACAAAGAGGATGGTTGGCAGGTGTGAGGACCTTAAACAAGACCAATGGGGCTGGAGATGAGAAAGCCAGGGTGTGAGGCAGGCAAGATATGTAGCATATTATGTCCATTTTACAGATGAGGAATCTGAGGTTCAGAGAGGGCAAGCAACTTGTCCGAAGTTACCCAGCAGGTCAGGGTCTGAGGTTAGAATCCAGGTTTCAGCATGATTCAATAGTAGCTCACAGTTTTTGAGCATTTCAGATACTAACTCAGGGGGTGGTCTTATTATTACTTCCTCATTTGACCAAGGAGGAAATGGAGGCACAGAGAGGTTGAGTGACCTGCCCAAGGTCACACAGCTAGGATGTAGCCAACCCTAAGATCTTTCTCTGGCTACTGATGTCTATTCTCCACTTCCCAACTCTCCCGTAGCCTCTAGCCTCACACAAGGTCCCAGCTTAGACCCTGGTGGGGACTGTAAGTTCAAACCCTGACCCTCTTTGGAGCTCTGGGCAAAGCCAGGAAATTCCCTGAAACCCTCCAGGGCCTGAGTTCCCCAGAATCCAAAACGAAAGAGAGCAAGAGTAGCCCTGCTTGCAAGGCTGCTGTGAGAAAAAAGGTGATAAAAAATAATTACAGGACTCATAAATGATAAAAATAATTGTAGGGCTCCTGGCAAACAGCCCGTGCTGTAGAGATACTGCCTAATGATAGCAGGAATTTACAGCCTGGAGGGCCCAGCCTTTTCTAGGCTGGACTGATAGGACTTGGGGTCACGAGTGGGGTCACAGGCAGAACACTCCCAGCAGCCCCCAGGTACAGCCTGGGCCTCTCTCCTGAGCAGCGTGGGCAGGGCTTTCAGGGGCTCTGAGAAGGCCACCCTCCAGCACCCACGAGCCTCTCATCCCTGTGGGTCTGGTGTCCCCTGCCGCCTGCCTTTCTAAAAACCTCTAAACTTGCTGTGTTTTACAGGGAGTAGATTTTGGTGGTGGAGGGGGATTGGGGCAAGATGCAGAGGGGACAGTGATTCATTCTTCCCGCATCCACTGTCCATTTACCACGGGCCTACTGTGTGCTGGGGGGTCCCAGCTGGGAGGAAGGTGGGGACAGGGACACCGGTGACTTGTCCAGAGGGCCCTGGGCTGGGGAGAAGTCAGGGCCGGTCTCCGAGGCTCCGACTCCCGCTGCCAGCCTCGTGGCCTCACCTTCCCCCAAAAGACCGGAAGTAGTCGTCCCTATGGCAAAATGATTCCCTCTTAAGAGAGGGATTCGTAGCTAATTCCTAAATATATCAAAAACCTACCTTAGAACCCTAGTACTGTTGTTTTTCTAAAATGAAACTTACTTATCAGAAAAGTTCAAATAATGCAGAGAACGACAACGAAGCAAGTTCAAAACATTGGAATTTTAGTCCCCAGAGGACACTTGACCTTGGCAGAGCTAAGCTGTCGGGGCACAGCCTTGGAGGCTACACTGTGCTTTCCCGTGCCAGCCCGGCCACAGGTCGTGTGACCTGGAGAGCCTCAGCTCTTCTCTGCCTCAGTTTCTCTACCTAGCGAAGTAGGGCCACAGGAGCCCCCACCCCACACGGCTGTTCGGAGCATTAAACGAGTTAGTACGTGTAGGGTGCGGAGGGCAACTGCCGACCCAGGAGGCAGCTGGCCCGGGCCCCCGAGGTGGCTCCTCACACGCGCGACCAGGGGGGCCCTGGGCATTGCTGCCGTCTGGTGGGCAGCAGCTGTTTCCGGAACAGTAATGACACGGGCCTCTGTGCTCATTGCTTTTCAGATAGAAAACAGAAATGTCAGCTCTCCTGGAACGTGTGCTTCACAAGGGCAGAGACTGTGGCTTTCGGGCCTTCATCTGCTTTCAGACCTAAAACAGCGCCTGCTGGATGAATCTATTTCAGTTCCTATCAGGCGCCAAGGGGCTCAGCCGTTTACTAGCTATGTGACTTTGAGAAGGTCTCCTCAGGCCTCTGAACTTCAATTTCTTCCTAGATCTGCTGGGTGCAATGACACTAGCGGCATTTGTTGAGTGCCAACTCTGTGCTGAGCCCTATTCTAAGTGGCTTTTATGTACCACCGCGTGTACACATCGCAACACCCTTTGGGGTATCATTAGCTCATGGTAAGGTTGGCCTCGCTGAGGCACAGGGCGGGCTAAGTAACTTGGCCAAGGTCTCATAGTGGTAATAGGTGGAGCTGGAATTCAACCACCCAGACCTCTGCCACCAAACTACACCTGCTCACCACCAGTCCATGCCACCTTTCTGGGCACAGCCCACCCTGCCCGGCAGCAGTAGAAGAGTAAATATATTGTGCTACATTCCTGCAATGACTGACTTCACAGCAGTGAAAAGGCAAGCCACTGACTCACATAGCAACATGAAAGCATATCGCAGATAGTTATGTTGAAAGAGGCCAGGTGCAAAAGACTACCAGGGAGGCCAGATAAAATACAAGAGTCCCAATTAAATTCGAATTTCAGATAAACAATGAGTAATTTTTTTAGTATATGTATATACCCGGGGGTGGGGGGGGCGGAATTCACATTTAACTGGGCATCCTGTATTTTTGTTTGCTCTACCTGGCAAACCTGAAGTTTACACATGCATGATGCATTTATAGGAAGTCCCCAAACAAGCAGAACTAATATATGGTGATAGAAGTCAGGAGAGTGGTTGCCTTCAGTGTGAGATGGGATAGTTGTGACCAGCAAACATATTTTACACATTGTATATCTTGGTATGGATTGGGGTTACCTGCATGTAACTTGTAATGAACACTTGTCATAGTTCATCAAGCTGTTCATTTAAGATCTGCACATTTTACAAGGCTTGTGAGTTACAACTCACAATAAATAATAAATAATAAATAATAAAATAGAATTTAAAGAGCAATGCATCCTATCTAGAAAACCTTTAGTAATCGTATCTAACGGATGGGCTGGTGGGGATGATAAAATGAGATAAAGCTTGTTTCAGGAGCTCGTAATAAGAACTCCGTGAATGGAAACCATTGTTAAACATAATCACAGCATTCTTATTATTATTATCACCCCCTTCTTGTGTTTCTCTTTACTGCGAATTAAGTGGAGCACCTCAATATCTACGTCTTAGCACAGCACCTTTGTTATTGCAAAGAACAGCCTTTATCCAAGGGAGGAATCTCAGTTCCAAAGGGCAACGCTTTTCTGTCTCTGAGCTCTGGGACCACATTAGAAACTACCAAATCCACATCAGCTCCGTGGGTCCCAAGTCCGCCTCGAGCCCTGCCCAGAATAGCCCCCTGAAGCGTGTCAGGGTGAAGGCGGAAAGGAACGCCCAGGTACACCCCCTTGGATGCACTGAGCCAAGTGCTAGTGCAAGCATTATCTTGTTTCATGGGAACTCTGGGAAGAATATCTGAAAGTAGCATTGGGCAAGCTACAAAGCGCGTTTGCATTAATAAAAACCACGCCTAGGTTTCAGTGAATGCTGCCTGGCCTTTTTTTTTTTTTTTTTTTTTCATTTAATCCTTAAAATGACCTGTGAGGCATACATAGGTATTTTTATATCTTAGCCCAGATTTATTGCACCCATGTACATGGTGACTTCTCCTGGCCTCTCCACTGTCTTCCGGGTTCCCTTGAAATTTCAGCTTCTCACCTCCTGTGGCTTTCTCTCTAGGCAAATGTTGCGTAGCCTACTTTTCCCCTCAGTGAGCGCTGGGCGTCTTTCCATGTCAATAAATCTAGCTGGGTCGGTAAGTACTTGATTTTAAGGCTGAGAAACTTAAACAGTCAGCAGTCCCTGCCCAGGTGAAGATCAATAATAGTTAACATTTATTGAGTGCTTTATTACACACCCGGCCCTATGCTAATTGTTTAACTTCAACTATCTCCCATTTGGTCCTTGAGACATTTCGGAGGAAGCTTCTAGTATCATTCAGAGGGAGCATCTGAAGCTCCAAAAAGCCAAGGTCTGATAGCTGGTGTAAACGGCAGGGCTGGGGTTCAAACCCAGCATATTTGGAGGGCAGTGTGGAGGTGGGCACAGTTTGTTTGCCCATTCACCTGCGGATGGACAACGCCCCCCGACACACTCATAAACCACTTCGAATAAAGCAGCTATGAACGCTCACATACGTATCCTTGCGCGGACAAGTGCCTTCCTTTCTCTTGGGCACATATCTAGGAGTGTGATTGCCGGTCACATGATGACTGCATGTTCAACTTTATAAGAAGCTGCCAAACTGCTTTCCAAAGTGGTCGTATCATTTTACATTCCCACCAGCAACAGGGTAAGAATTCCCAGTTGTGATGGTCAGTCTTCCCAATGTCAGCATTCCAGATGCTCGAAGTTTTTAACCGGTGAACCCCATGGACTATTACTTAGACTTTTTGAGCCTCAGTTTTCTCGCATGTCAAATGGAGGTAATCACATCAGCTTTGGGAGGTAGTGAAGATGCTGTCAAGCAGCCTTCTGGTGGCACACGGCATGAGTTCTATAAAAGGCAACTATTGAATTATCATCGAGTCCCAGCCGTCCCAGGGTCTGGTGACTTGTGGCAGATGCAGCAACCTCAACTAGATAAAGCTTCTTTCTTTGCATTTAGTCGGTGCTGTTGGATTGGCATAGTGGCAAAGTACCACTTATTGTGCCAGGCACTGGGGTTGATGCTTGCATACGTTTAAACCTTGCAATACTTTTTCCATTTTACAGACGAGAAAACCAAGGCTTAGAGAGCTATGGTAACCAATCATATGCCCCAGGTCACACAGCCCTTAAGTGATGGCTCTGGGATTTGAATCCAGGCCAGTCTGATTTGGGGTCCAGAAGTCTTGCTGGTAGAGTACCTGGCTCAAGGATAAGGAAATGGTCCCATCACAGAGGCACCTTTTGATACCCAGGGCTGTCTTCAGCAGGGTTCCCAAGAAGCAGAGCCAGAGGCAGGGCTTAGGTGCATGTGATTTATTAAGGGAGGAACCTGCAAGGGAGGGTAGAAAGCAGGATTGGAAGAGAGAACCAAGCAAGGATGTAGCATCAGGCGAAGTCTGGTGGGGAGGCTGGCCTTCCACCCTCTGCAGCAGGCAGTCACTGGCAGTGAGCTGCCCCATGGGTGGGGGAGAAACCTTCCAGAGTGAGGTGGCTCCCATCAATCAAGGGCAATTATCCAGAGAAGGGGCCACAGTAAGCCACTCGCAGCCAGCAACAGAATGGATGTTCCGTGGGGGGCTGGTTGTGTTTCCCCCATAGCCGAATGGGGCACCAGCACCTACAGCAGGGGCTCAGGGGGCTCCTAGAAGCACCCATGACTTTCCTCCCCAATAAGCCAGTGTCTTAGGGAGTTCTGGAACATTCACTTCCCAGGCTTGCTTTGGAATTCTCATTCCCACTACGGCCAGCATGCTGAACAAGCCCAACCAGTGATGCAATGAAAACATACGCTTAGTTTTATCTCCCAGTGTCTTTTTCAAACTTTATTCAATGGCGAAACATGTTCTCCACCGCTGGGTGAAAACTTATTCCTATTCCTTTGCTGTTCACTCTCAGGCAATAGGCAATTCTACGGTCTCTTTAGATCATAGGCACAAGCTCGATTCAGAAATTGGAATGTGAGACATTAGGCAACACTCCCAACTTGATATGGGCTTAAACCTTCTCCGCTCTCCCAGCTTAGGCCCCTTGAGGGTGGCAGCTCGTGGTGGGGTGTGATGGGCTCCTTGTCTGTTTATCCTCCCCCGATCAGGCAGCTTGCTTGTGACACCCCCATTCACACAGTAGGGGGCCAGGGGGCCAGGGTGGAGATGGTGAGGGAACAGGAAAGCCCTTACTTGAGCTGCTGCCACCCGGCCGGCTGCAAGCTCTGTGGGCCCAGCAGACATGTCAGGCTGCCTCTGTATGTCGTGGGTCAGCATCATTGGCTCTGGGGGCGCGGCCATCGCCAGAGTCCTCTGCAATTCCCTTGACCTTGGGGATTCCTCTCTTCTGGGGGGCAGGGGGCTTCCAATTCCTTCCTGTCTTCAAGGCTGACAGCCATGGCCCCAAGCTGACCCCTTGCAGGCACTCTTGGCACCTAGCTGGTGTGTGGAAAGACATTCAAGCAGCCTTTGTCCTCAAACCCTGGACACTTCTGTGGCCATGTCACCAGTGCGGCTAGGCAGCCCTTTTCTAGACGTCCCTGCCCACGTCACACCATTGAGCCCCCGGGGGCTCCTCCCTTCCCTTCCTTTCCCCTTTTCTCATCGTAGGCAAATTGTGAGTGAAGTTGGGATAAGACATGCAGGGGCTTTGATTGGTCATGGCCAAATATTAGCAGTTCTGGGATTTGGCCTGCCTTCTTGAGAAACGATTGCTGGTGGTCACAGCAGCGCTGCGACATTGAACCCGTCACACCCACCTCCCCAACCGTGGTGGCCTCGTGTCCCTAGTGGGGATGACAGCACCATCTGAAGGGGTGGCTGAGAGGGACAGGAGTCTGGTGCATCCACAAGCATCGCCAGGCCTGAGACCCTCGGGTTCCACAAGCCCAGACCTGTACCTTCACCTCGTGTGACCTCGTGCAAGCCGCTTTGCCTCTCTGAGCCTCAGTTTTCTCATCTGTCAAATGGTTCTCATAAAAGCTCATGCCCTACAGCGTCTCTGTGAGGTTAACTGGGTGGGCCCACATGAGGTGCTGAGCACACATCTGGCAGGAACTTGGTGGGTGCTGGTTGGGCTGGGCAGGCTCGGGGCGCTGGAGGGGCAGGAAGGGTAGACTCCCCACCCGCCCACACCCAGCTCCCTCGCCATTCCAGGCCCTCTTTGGGAAAGGCTTCTTTCAGCCCAGCTGGGTTCCCGGGCCCCTGGGGACAGAGAGGACACCCTGTTCCTCCAGGCAGCCACGCTGACTCAGGGCAGAAAAATCAATGTGTGACCAGAAAAACACAGCTGGGTGTTCGTCTCTTCTGGGAAATCCACACAGCCAGCCCATGGACACGTCTCTGTCCCCGCACCCAGAGAGGGGGCCAGCCCTGTTCAGATTCCGGGTTCCGAGGCTTGTGAGCCAAACGCTACCCCACACGGAAGCAAGAGTCTCCGGCTCCCTGGGGGCCTGCCAGACCCCCGGTCACAAAGCTTCGCATGACACCCCCCTCCCCCAAGGGGGGCCAGGCATGTCTGGTGCTTGCCAAGCCCCTGACTTCTTTCAGCCTAGTCTGGACACTTCTCAAGCCCGGCTGGGCTCTGGGCAGCCGGTTGGGCAACCCCTGACCTCAGACTGGGTCAGGTCCATCAGGCGAACGTCTTGTTCCTCTGAACATTTTGTTCTTTAGAATCCCATGGGCCATAGACGATGAACCCTGCCCACTCCCGGCCCGAGCCCCTACGCTGCCATTTACTGATTGTGTAATTTGGGGCACATGCTTTCCCTTCTCTCGTTCCAGTCTTCCCATCTGTCAAATGCAGACTAACGTACCTCTGCCTTTCAGGGTTGTGGCAAGAATCAGGTAACGAGTGTCGAGGGACAGCACACACATGGCCAGACACTCAGCGAGAGAGCGTTATTACTGCAAACAGGGGAACTGGACACCAACTATAAAACAGCATGGTATAATGCTACCTGGGAGCCAGACTGGCTGGGTTCAAAACCAAGCCACAGATCAGGCATTTCACTTCTCTGAGCCTCAGTTTCCTTCTCTGTAAAATGGGAATAATAAAGATAGGGCTGTTGAGGGAATGAAGTTAGATCAGATGCTGAGAACAGTGCTTAGCACACCATCATCACTTAATACGCATTAACTATTTTTTATTAGTCACACAAGTTAGTAATGGTGGGCAAGAGCACTGAAATCACACCGGTTAGGTTTTTTGATGTGATGAACAGGGAACTTAAGTTTTTTTGCTTTTGGTTTTTTTTTTTTGTTTTTTTTTTTTTTGACATGGGCAGGTATCAGGGATTGAACCCAGGTCTCCGGCACGGCAGGCGAGGAACTCACGTTTAGTGAGCACCTACTATGTACCTGGTGCTGCCAGAAGCCGTCCACACAGACACACACATGCACACGTGTGCACAGAGTGAGGGGGTACTTCTGTATTGTTTTGAAAAGGCTTTAAATTATAAAACAAAACAGATACACCAGGGATGAATCCAGACCCGGCACCGTGGGATCAACAATAACACCCTGACCAAAAGGGGCCAAGAAGTGTAATTAATAAAGTATCAGTGGCAGAGAGAGTTCAAATAAAGTCGAGAGGCTACTCTGGAGGTTGCTCTTACGCAAGCTTCAGGTAGACCTTGCTACCTACCATAACCTGCTAACCCCCAATCAGGACCATTCCAGCCAATCCTAAAGAACACCTAGGGCAATATATCAGATTCCACAAGAGTTCCAAGCACTAGAGTAACTTGCCAGAAACCTACAACTTTCAGATGGGTCCCTGGTCTAGATAAGTCCTGAAACCCAGCCCAGCCTCTCCAGGACATCAGATAGTTTCATCTCCCTACCCCATATTAGTGACAGACCCTTGCAATATCAAAAATTTAGAATTGCCATAGCCCAAACAACTCTAAAGAGAGGTACAGAAAGATCAAAGGTGATTGTGGTATTATACATGGTGACTTAACAAATGAATATGAATGCTGAATCATTAAATTGCTATCTTTTTCAGTCTCCAGTATTTTAGAAGTAAAAACCTAAAATTGGGAAATTGAAACCCATTGTCAAAGTCTGAAATATGTTCTACAACTAATTGTGGTGCTGGGCTTTGTAATTTATAGCTTTTTTTGTATGTATGTTATTGTTCACAAAAAAAAATAAGGAAAAAAGTCGATTGTGATGATAAAAACGCATTTAAGCCCTCTAGCCTCCTATATTCTGGAGCAGCTAGAAGGAAAAATATGAGAGGATTGTATGGTAGCCCATGACAAACTCTGAAACCTGTCCTGTAACCACTTTTTGAAGAGTGCTTTGAAAACTATTGCTTTTTTATTTCCTTGCTATATAACATATAGTATATATGTTATACTATACAATTTTAAAAGTTAAAAAAAAAAAGATGCAGAAAACTACACAAGTTAAACTTGTAGCTCAGTGAGTTCTTTTAAGGCAAACACCCTTGTTCCCACCACCCAGATGTAGAGGTCAACTTCGTCAGCTACCCCAGAAGCCCTTTCATGTGGCCCGTGCCAACTGTCACCCCTTTCCCCAAAAAATAACCACGAACCTGTCTTTTACAGTCGTTTACTTGCATTCATTTATGGTTTAATTATCCAATGTGCATCTGTACACACTATTGTCTAGTCTTGGCAGTTTAAAGAAAAACTTATGTCTTTTGAGCCTCTTTTAATCTACAGGTTCTCCTTCCAACCTTTCTTTTCCTTACATCGTATCTGTTGAAGAACTTAGGCTGCTTGGCCTGTAGAATTTCTCAAAGGCTGGGTTTTGTTGATTGCATCCTCATAGCACAATTCCACATGGCCCTCTAACTTCTGGATTTCCTGCAAATTAGCAGCTAGATCAGATCCAGGTTCCATCCCTTTGACATGATTCTAGGTGGTGCCAAGTTATTTTATCAAGAAGCGCATCAATGACTGGAGTTTGCTTTTTTTTTGACGTTAGCTGCTGTTGTACACAATGCCTATGATGCATTAATTCATTGCAGGTTGCAAAATGGCAATTTTGTATCATTTTGTTTTCATGTGTTAGTAGTAGTAATTCTATAAGAAGATGCTTTTCCAAATCTACTTGGTTTCCCAGAGATACAATTCACATAGAATAGGTGGAACACTTGATTCTTTCCTTTTGCGCATCTAGTTTTCAAGAATATAATTTCCATGCCACCCTCAGAAGTTGACCAATTAATTAGTGGTTTCACTTAATATCATTATGAAACTCAGGAATTTAAACAGATGTAATGAGTTTCAATCAATTGCAATTATCTTCTTTGAGCTCAAATTGTCCCATTTTCTAGTTGGCTCCTGGGTCATTTGTTGTGGCCCCAAAGCCTTTGCTAGCTTTCAGGCTCGTCTTGTATATTTCCTACTTCAGCTCTGGAATTAGCTATTTCTCCAAGAAGTTCCTTTATTTTTTAAGTGGAAAACGGCATTTCAAGACTATAACCTGGGTGCTAGGTATGTTCACTGCGACTTGATTTTTCGTTGTTTCTAGTTTTTTTTCCCAGTGGGCAGAACTACAATATTATATGCACACATACATCTTTACGTATTATGTAAAAAACCTCTGGAGTTCATACTATTTTCTATTCAAATACAGCAATACAGGGTTTTTCTTTATGCTCTGCTATTTACATCTGTAGCTGCTTTATTACACACTTAGGGTCCTTGTTTTCAAAGACATAGGAGATGATAAAATTGGGGGATGCCATGATTACTGATTTGCTTTATCTCACTTAACATATAAAACAGTCTCAGTATAACAATAGTAAAACTACCACTGCCAAATATGAGGATTGTAAGTGGATAGAAAATGTTTTGCATATACTACCCCCTTTTCCACCATTTTGAGGGATTATATAGTTATATCATTAGAGGATACAAGCATTACCTACAATATTCTTTCTCTTTTAACCCTCATTTAGTCTTAATTCTACAACTAAAAATACATTGAGCGCTGACCTCCAGTCCTTATTCAGTATCTCTCTAGACATTATGTTAGTCTGAAGCTCATTCCTTTGTAGACTCCTCAGGAAGGACTCATGGAGAAAATATTCCCTGAGTTCTTACAAGTAGATAATAGCTATTTACAGAAGGTCAATTTCTATCTATCTATCTATCTATCTATCTATCTATCTATCTATCTATCTATCTACTTATCAATCCATTTTCTTTGAACATTGTGTGTGGCTGGATGCATCATACTCCTTGAAGACTTAATACTGTCATGTATGTTTCCTAAGAACAAGGATATCCATGTATGTCCACACCTTAAGAACAGTTACCAAGTTCAAGAAACTTAACATTGATATAAAGCTTATAGCCTCTATTTCAATTTTTTCATCTGTCCCAATACTGTCCCTTTGAACACTTTCTCTTCCCTTATTACATCCTTTCTGGGAGCATATATTGCATTTAATTGTCATTGTCTCTTTAGTCATTCTCTCTTTTTCTTCTCTTAAGTGTGGGAACACGTACAGAACAGAAATTTTCCCACCTCAACCACTCCCAAGCACACCATTAAGTGGGATTAACCACATTCAGAGTTTTGCAGTATCCTCACCACCATCCATTACTAAAACTTTCCCATCTCCACAAATGGAAACCCTACACCTATTACACATTAATTCCCCATTCCCCCTGACGCCCACTCCTGGCAATGTGTATTCTACTTTCTGTCTCTAGGAGCTTGCATTTTCTGATACTTTGTTTGATACCCATGGGGCTTGAATTTAATAACCTAAATATACGACAATCTTGTTTACTTTGATACCAACTTAATACCAACTTAACAGTATATATTTTAAGCTATGTTCCTATACTCTGATACCACTTTGTTAATGTCTTTTAACTTGTTTCAAGCATTTAAAATATGTCTTTCTGGGGTGGTGCGATGGTGGCTCAGTGGTAGAATTCTCTCCTGCCATGCTGGAGATCTGGGTTTTGTTCCCGGTGCCAGCCCATGCAAAAAAAAAAGTCTTTCTGGTGTGCTTTTGTTGCCTGTGGGGGTGTCATTCTCCTTCATGTTCTTTCTTTTCTTATAGTACTTTTATATTCCCAGAATTTGACCTTGATATTTTCCCACTGCTCCTTTTTATGTGAGTTTAGTTTTTCCGAGCATTTAGGAGACTTGGTTAAAATAGCTTTTCTATCTTCAGAGCTCTCACTTCTCTTTTTGTACATTGTGAAAAAATATATACATTGGCTTGCTTTCTAAGATTTCCTGGCTCTGTTCCTGTCCCCTACTTTTAGCTCTCCCTTCTCTTTCCTTTGTGTCTACCATCCCTATACTGCTCAATTTTGATTCCCTTCCCAGTAGTTTATTTTCAGCCTGGGCCTGTCCTAGATGGAAGACTAGGTGGGCAGTTCGATAATTCATAGGAGCTAAACTCTTTTGGCGGATTAGGCACCTTGGCAGACCTTGCACGCATCCGCCTACCGCAAGAAGCAAACCCTTCCAGTTTCAGCTGCTGCTCTCGTATTGTCCCACCAGCTTTCCCCTAAATATATGTTGCAGTTTGGGGGTTCTCCAGCTTTCAGATCTGCAGATATCTTGTGTTTCTCCTTTACAGAGAAGCCAAAGGCACAAAAGCTTCATGGCTGTTGGTGATTTGGGGTGGGGGTGGGGGTTCATGAAAATACCTTGTCGTCTAGTTTTCTTGCAAACATATTTGTGGGATTTTGTTTTGTTTCTTATGTGGGGATTTGGAAAGATCTCAAATCTATCCTGGGTATCACTGCCCCACCTTCACCAAATTCCCTAACTGTTAACATTTTACAGATGAGGCAACTGAACCCCAGGGAGGTGAGCTGCCCAACATCAGACAGATAGCAACAGAGGAGAGATGGACATGAGAGCACCTGCTCCGCGCCTGGTGCAGAGAAGATGCTTAATGAAGACCACTTCCTTCCTCTTTCCCTCCCTCCTTCCACCTATCAGTGTCCCTCTGCTGATGTCCCTCTTATATGGGATTCTGCTGTTGAAAATTAAATTAGATTATTCATGCAAAGAGCTTACCACCCTTCCAACAACAAAAAAAGTATTTAATAAATGACAGTTGTTAGTAAAGAAATTTATGGATGAAGTAACTGAAGATTAAGAGAGATTAAATAATTGTTCCAAGATCACATAGCTGGTAAGTGACATAGAGAGGATTTAAACTCAGATCTGTCTGACCAGGACAGGAACAAACTTTCTTTCTCGTATACCAGTGGTTCTCAACTAGTGAAAGTTTGGTCCCTTAATAACCAGGGGAAATATGGCAATATCCGGAGACCTTTTTGTTGTCACCACCGTGTGGGTGTGAGGTGGTGAGACTCTGCTGTCATTTAAGCCAAGGCTAAGACTCCATACCTGCCATCCTAAACAGGTCTTACTCCAGGATCAATACTAAAGCTTGGGTCTAGAAGATTGATTTCAGAATCACATGCCCTGAAACAACAGAGACAGCTCGGGCCTTTCTGGCCTCATCCAGCACATATCCAATACCTGCATTTCTTTATTCAAAGACGGGATGGAGCCAGAAGGGCAGGATGTATGAAACCCTCCAAAGTGAGATACAGTTCAAGCAGGTGAGTGGGAATAATCACAACCAATCAGTAGCCATTTCCTGATACGATGGACCAGGACTCTGCACATGCCATCCCACCCAATCCTTTCAAGGACTCCTAAACAAGGAGTACCACCCCCACCCTCCAAAGGAGGAAATGGGTCATCTCAAGGATTGTTCAGAGTTTCCTGCTTCTGAGCATCCAAGACAGAAAAGTAGAAAGGAAGGGCAAAGGCCAAGCCGGGAGACAGAAGTTCAAAGCCCAGCTCAACCCGAGTTGTCATGTGACTTGGGAAATGTTTTCCCCCTTCTCTGAGCCTGTTTCTCAATCTGTAGAAACAAAGAGGCAGATCTTCATGTCCTGTAAAGCAGAATAAAACTTGGGGCTGTGATGTCATACAGACTTCGGTTCAAGTCAAGTTCTTTCACTGAATATCTTGAGCCCTTTCTGCACCTCAGTGTTTTCATCTGTAAACGAGACAATCCTAGCCTGATGTTCACAGGGTTGCTATAAGCTTAATTGAGATCATTCAAGTAAGCTGTTTAGGCTAGCATATGGAATCCCTTGGAAAATGGAAACTATTTTTGCTGTTGTTGTTGATCTGAGAAACTTCCAATCATAAATTAACTCTGTTCTCTGAAATGTCACACTAGGAGGAACCCAAAAGAATGGCCCTCAATTGGGGGATGGGACAGGGGCATCTGGGGCATCTCTGAATTCCCTCCCTGCCCTTCTGGGCACTTGAGATCAGGTTCTAGACTTGTGTTCCTCTCCTCCTGCTGGCAGCATCTGGGATTGCAACCTGGGCTCTGGGTCCTGCTTGGGGAAAGGTGTTTATCCCAGTCTTAGAACAGCGTGATTTAGACAGGGTAGCCCCCCACCCTTATGCACGAAAGCCATTTATCAAGCACTTCCTGGGTGCCTGGCATGGGGCACGGTGTTTCCTCTTATGAGTTCAATAGATCCATTTAATCAGCTTTTTTGCCCACAGGGAGCCAGAGGCTTTAGGAATTTGAGTGACTTCTGACTGAGGTCACCTAGCTGGGGTGTGTGTGGACTGCCAGACTGTGGTAGGCTGAATAACGTCCTTCCCCAGATGGCCTCGCCCTAGTCCCTGAAACCTGTGGACATGTTGCCGCACATGAAAATGGAACTTTGCAGATGCGGTTAAGTTCAGGATTTCGAGATGCGGAAATGGCCCTAGATTATCTAGGAAGGCCCATGTGTATAATCATGAGTCTTTATAAGAGGGATGTAAGAGAAGCAGCATCCGTAGTGGGAGATGTGACAACAGAAGCAGTGGAGCAATTTGAGGAACGGGCATAGGCTAAGAAATGCAGGTGGCTTCAAGAAGTTGAAAAAGGCAAGGAAACATTCTCTTCTGAAGCCCTTGGAGGGAACAGAACCCTACTGATACTTTAACTTTAGATTCCTGACCTCCAGAACTGAAGAGAATACATTCGTGTTGTTTTAAGTCACCAAGTTTGTGGTAATTTCTTAGAGTAGCAAAAGGACACAAATACACAGACAGTAAAGAGGAAAAAAAAAAGCAAAAACAAAAAGCCCAACCAAACAAAAACACCATAGAATACCCAGTGTGCTGGTTTGAAAGGAAGTATGCCCCCTAAGAAAAGCCTTGTTTTAATGTAAGTCCCATTTCATAAAGGTAGAATAATCTCTAGTAAATACTGTATGTTTGAAACTGTAATGAGATCATCTCGCTGAATGATGTGATTTAGTTAAGAATGGTTGTTAAACTGGATTAGGGGATGATATGTCTCCACCCATTTGAGTGGGTCTTGATTAGTTTCTGAAGTCCTATAAAAGAGGAAATATTTTGGAGAAAGAGACTCAGAGAGAGCAGAACGATGTAGCCATGAGGTGCAGAGAGTCCATGAGCCAGCAACCTTTGGAGATGAAGGAAAACACCTCCCGGGGAGCTTCATGAAACAGGAAGCCAGGAGAGAAAGCTAGTAGATGACGCCGTGTTTGCCATGTGCCCTTCCAGCTGAGAGAGAAGCCCTGACTGTGTTCACCATGTGCCTTTCCTTATGAGAGAGAAACCCTGAACTTCATCGGCCTTCTTGAACCAAGG
>PVIY010022256.1:0-16336 GCA_004026745.1 Myrmecophaga tridactyla | reverse complement strand
GTTTCTGGTATATTGCATTCCAGCAGCTAGCAAACTAGAACACCCAGTTAAATATAAATTTCCAATGAACATCGAATAATTTTCAGTATAAATATGCCCCATACTTACACTAAAAAAAATTGTTTATTTGAAATTCAAGTTTCACTGAATGTTCTGTAATTTTATCTGGCAATCCGAGGAGTGGGAGAGGCCAGAGCAAAAGTCTGGACTCATGACTCCCAGGCCAGGCTTCCAGATGTCCGTCCCCCCCTCCAGCCCCCCAGCATCTGGAAGAAACTGCCATGTTCTTGTAGCCCTACTGGGTCAGTCCCCCACCCCTCCCTCCACTCCCACCCTGCCCCCATCACTTGTTTTGCCCCTGGAATATTGAAAGAAAGCGACAATGTTTAAGGTCATTTCTTGGATATTCCTCCAGGCTTTGAGTCCCGGACTACCAAAATTGCTCTCTAGAAAGGGATGAGTGTCTTTACGTGGCCTGAAAGAGGGACCCAGGAGATTTGTTTCAGAGTTGCAGTTGCACAGAATATATGTTGGGCAGCGGAGAGAAGGGGGGTTTTAATGGACTTGGAGTGGGGATTGGTCAGGCCTTTTTTTGAAGTTACCGTTTGGAGGGAATTGCATGAATTTGAAAGTGGAAACATGCATTTATTGAACCAGAGCCCAGAGCAAGAATCGTGTTACAGGGGAGGAAACTGGGGTCCAAGGAGGAATGGGGACGGGGCCCAAGGTCACTGAGCTTGCGACAGACGGATGTCCACTGGTTTGGAATCTACCCCTTCGAAGCATCGGGTCTTCAGGGTAGTTGTGGTGGTGTTAGGGTGTTGGAACGCTAATCCTGAGCTCTGGGTTCAGAGCTCTTCACTCCAAAGGGCTTGCAGTTTCCCCTGGATGAAACAGGGGGACTTCCTAAGTATGAGGATTTAAGGAGATAACAGACGTAAAACACCAGGTACACGGCAGGACGTTCCCGGAACATGGGAACCGTCTCTTCTCTGGGCCTTAGTTCGCCGCCTATTAAACGATGCGGACGAGCTCCTGACCGTCCCCGCTCCTCCCAGCCACCTGCTCCCCGCTCCAGGCGCTCCCAGCGCAGCGCCGGCCGCCAGGTGGAGACAAGGCGCCGCCATTGCGGCACGACACCGCACATGCGCACTCACAAGCTGGCGCCCCGTCTTCCCACGCCCCAGTACGTCACTTCCCGCGCGAGGGGCGGGGCCGGGCCCCGCCGGGCCGGGCAGGGAGTGCGGGTCAGATCCGTGCGCGCTGCCAGACCGGCCCCTCGCTCGGATTGACCCGCGCTCCGCCCCGTAGCCTGGCCGGTGAGTGCCCGCGAGCCCGTCCGCGTACCTCGGGGGCGGCGGAGAGGGTCTCCCGAAAGGAAGGGATAATTGGAAATGGAAGCCCGAAGACAGAGAGTCCCAGGTCCCCAAGTGCTGGGGGTGACAACCGGAAGTGGGGGCCTCGGAAGGCTGTCAGGGGGATGTCGGGGTGGGGGTCTCTGGGATCCCAGGAGGGGTTGCGTCCTGATCTCTGTCTGCTCCTTGGGGGATGGGGGAAGGAGGGAGAGGCTCCACTGCATGATGGGCGCCGTGTGAGGAAGAAGTGTCAGCCTGTGGGATTCCCTCCTCTCTCTGCAGTCCCCTCCCCCCCCAGGTATCCGCAGCCTAACAAAAGGTGTTTGCATCCCATTCCTATGACCATCCCTCAGTTCATTCACCAGACTAACCGAGTCCTACTCTGTGCTTGACCCTGTTGAGGCCCTGGAGATGGAGCATGAAGCTCCAGGTGGGGTGTGGAGGTTATGAGCCCAGGGTGGAGCTAGCGCGTCTTTGCCCTGCCTCACTAGCTGTGTACCCTTGGGTACGTCAGTTAACCTCATATTTTCCACAAATATTTCCTGAGCATTGTTATGTTCAGGCACTGGGGATGACAGCATGGCAGGCAAGTTCCCTGCTGTCATAGAATTGACATAATAGTGCACAGTTTCCTCCTTTGTAAAATGGGAACAGTAATAATGTTTTCACCAAACATTGTGAAGGTTAAATGAAAAAACAGATGTAAAGAGCTTAGCCCAGTGCTTGACGCGTGGTGAAACATTCAAATACATATATATTTTTTATCATTCCACTCTGATGTCAGCTTCATAAAAGCAAAGAATTATATTGTTAAGCACAGAGCTTAACACACGTGGTATGTGATCAGTCATTGCGTAGTGAAACTAACTCTGAGGAGCTTCATGTAAAAAAACATAACATGGGGTTGCAGTTTCTAAAAGAGAAATAGGAAAACTAGAGGAAATCACCCTGCAGAGTTAGGAAAGGCTTCACAGGTGGTGACATTGCAGCCTCAGCCTTGAAGGTGATGTGTTGTCTGGGAACAAAAGAGGAGAGCAGATTCCAGGCTGACGATATCAGAAGTGCATGACATATTTTGAAAATGATAGGTCATTAGTTTGTTTTGCTGGAATTTAATGTGCATTGAAAGGGGGAGAGGTGGGAGATGAGGCTGCAGAGAGGTGTTGAGGCTAGCTTTGTAGCCCGTGGACTCTGCAGCCTGTCTCCCAGGTAAGCACAGCGTTGGGACTACAGGCGTCTCTTGCTGTGTCCCTTGGAAACAGAGTCCGGGGTTGGGGAGAGTCCTGTCGACCCACGATTGTTGTGCCATTCCTCACTCAGCGTTCCTCTGCCAAGCAGATTAAACTCACTCAGCAAATATTTATGGAGTGCAGACTGTGTGTCTGACATCATGTTAGGTGCCAGGTTTCAGGTGACAAACAAGACAGAAGGCTTCCTGCTTCCCCACCATCATCTCTCACCTGGATTATTGCGGTAGCCTCTAAATGGTCTCTTTTCTTTTGTCTTCATCCCCTTACAGTCCGTTCTCAAGACAGCAGCTGGAGTGGTTCCTTTAAAAATATAAATTAGGTCATGTTGCTCCTTTGCTCAAAACCTATGGCGCTCATTCCCTCAGAGTAAAAGTCAAAATTCTTACTGACCAGCAACATCCTGCAACCATGAGAACCTCCAGTATCTCTCTGAATTCATCTGTGAATACATTCTGTCTTGCTCACCTGGCTCCAGCCACACTGGCCTCTTGGGTTTTCCTCAGAAGAGTCAGGCACGTCCCTGTCTCAGGCCTTACATTTTTTTCTCCCCCGTCTTACGTACTAGTCTGGCTCCCTCACTTCCTTACCTCCTTCAGGACTTTGCTTAGCTCCCACCTTGGAGAGGCCTTCCTTAACCACCCTGTCTAAAATTGCAACCCCTATCTCCAGTCACATCCAACCCCCTTCCCTGTTTGATTTCTGTTCATAGCAGTTAGTACCTTCTAATAGACTAGTTTATTTTGCTTATATAGTCTGTGTTCTCCACTAGAATATAAGCTCAGCAGAAGCAGAATTTTTTGTTTGCTTCTTCACTGCTATATCCCCAGTACTTGAAAGAGGGCCCAGTATATAGTAATTGTTCAGTATTTGTAGAATGAATGAAGTGGCATCTACTGGAAGACCTAAGGGTGAATTGGCATTGGCCGGGTGAGGAAGTGGAGGGGAAAGCAGGATATGCACAGGAGAGGAGAACACACCTTTGGGAAGAAGTAAAAGCAGTTGGTTAGGGCTGGAGGTTGGCGGGCAAGGTAATAAGGGCGCAGACTTAAGGCTCGGAGGGAGTGATCTGGTCGCTGGCTGCAGGGAACTGGGAGAAGATGGCTGAGAGTAGTCAGGATATCAGAGGCATTTTCAGAGACCCCACAGACTATCTCTGTTTTCCCTGTGGGGCTCAAAATGGAGAATCAGTGATAGCCCGTGGACAAGAGCTTGGGCTTTGGAGCTGGGAACCCTGCTGCCACCTTTTTCCTGGAATATCCTAGGCAGCGGTTTTTGGTTTTGTTTTTAACTTAGAGGGTTAGTTCAGGTCCTCCAAGAAGCAGGCCCTAGGATGAGATGAGACCTGCAAGAAACTTAGAAGAGGAAGTGCCTGTGAAGGCTAAAGGGGAGGCGAGCTGGAGAAGAATTCTCCCTGGAGAATTCAGATGCAGGTGAGATCCCAATGAAGGAAGTTTGGGCAGGAAGAGTCCCCAGCTGCAGTGCAGTTCCAGCAAAGGTTTGGCCAGGCTCGATTTCTCGAGCCAAAGTCACCTGTTAGAGGAGGCTCAGCTCTCACTCAGCCCTTGGCTAGGGGCAGTCTGTGGGCAGTGTTGCCTCAGCACAGACAGGCTGTGGCTCCAGAGGGTCAGCAGCAGTGGGGGCCTTCATAATTATGCTTCCCGCAGCAGGAGAGTGTTGAGCACCACCTTTTCATGGCCACCAATATACATATACACATGAATATGGTAAAAAATTCAAACGGTACAGTAAAAAGTAAATCTTTTTCCCACTTAAATGGCCACTTATCCAGAAATAAGTAAGCTCCTTATTTCTCCTTCCAGAAATCGTCTGGGCATTCATAAGTGTATAAATGTTAAAAGCATAAATGCAAATATTTTATGCACACTCTTCTGCAACATGTTTTCTTTTTCCTTTCTTTCCATAAGGGTCTGCCGCATTGCTTTTCATGACTGAATAGTTTTCCATTAAATACCGTATTATTTAAGCCCTTTCCAACTGATATATGTAATCTTTGCCATTATAATCAATACTGATCATGGTCATCCTCAGGTGCATATTTTGCATTTACATACAGGTATATGTCCTAAAATGGAATCGCTGGACCAATGGGTATGTGGTTTGAAATTTTGATAGATATTGACTAACTGCCCTTGAAAAAGACAGTGTCATTTTATTCTCTCATCAACAGCAAGCCTATTGGAGTGCCTTTTTAAAAATTTTTGCTAGTCTGAATCTCAAAGTTGTTTTAATTCATGTTTGTTTAATTTTGAGCACCTACTTGTACATTTATAATCGTAGAATCAGTGTTTAATGAAGAGTGTGCATCTTCTGCTGTTGCTCCTGGGAGCCTCCGTGGGGAGATTCTAACCTCAGTGGGTCTGAGTTGGACCTGGGTATATGGTCCCAGCTGGTTAAGCTGATTAAGAGCTACTATGCTGAAGTTACTTGGCTTGATAAAAATGTCCCTGTCCCCCTATGTCATGCTGCCCCGGGGTCTGAAACGAGTAGTGCTGGGCTTTAATAACTTCACTTGGGGCTTCTCCCTTGGCAGGATCCTGCTAACTAATGTCAGAAGAAAGTGACTCGCTGAGAACCAGCCCCTCGGCAGCCTCACTTTCTGAAAATGAGCTGCCGCCGCCCCCTGTACCTCCCAGCTACGTGTGCTCGCTGACCGAAGAGCTGGTCACCAAGGCCAGGGAAGAGCTGCAGGAGAAGCCAGAATGGAGGCTTCGGGATGTCCAGGCCCTGCGGGACATGGTATGGAAGGAGTACCCCACCCTGAGCACCTCTCTCGATGACGCCTTCCTGCTTCGCTTCCTCCGAGCCCGCAAGTTTGATTATGATCGGGCCCTGCAGCTCCTGGTCAACTACCACAGCTGCCGGAGGAGCTGGCCGGAAGTCTTCAATAACCTGAAGCCGTCGGCCTTAAAAGATGTCCTCGCTTCCGGGTTCCTCACTGTGCTGCCCCACACTGACCCCAGGGGCTGCCACATCCTCTGCATCCGCCCAGGTATTTTCCTAGACCACAGCGGGGCATGTGTGTCCAGTATCTGTTTAGATTGTGTCTGCCCAGCACCTGCTCTCTCCTTCCTATCCCTCCCTACCCTCCTGTTGTAATCAAGGCTCTTTTGATCGCAAATGACAAAAACCTCCTCAAACCATCTTAAGAAGAAAGAAAGGATTTCATTTAAGGAGCAAGGGTATCTCATAGAACCAGAGAACTTAATATGCTGCAGATCTTTCTAGGAAGACCCTAGAAGCGGGAACCAGAATGTCCTCAGGAGCCAAAATAGCCATTCTCTTTCTCTGTCGCTGTCTGTCAGTCTGTGTGTCTCTCTGGCCCACATATTTCTGCTGTCCTTTGCATGTCTTCTCTCTCTCTGTAGACTGACTTTTGCTGCTTTTGTGCATATGGCTGAATCAGGGACTCCTCAGCATCCAGGTTTACCAGGCCAGCCAAATAAGTTCCCCCAGTCCGAATTTCACATTTCAAGGAGAGGGAATCTGGAGGGCTGAGGAATTTTCTCCTAGTCATAGGATACAAGCCTGGTTGCTTGGGCCCTCTCAGTTCCCTCTTTAGTGAGGAGGTTGGGGTATAGATCTCCATGAAAGGGGATGTGGACTAGGCAGATGCTTGAAAACCTGCCTACTGTGTGCCCCCCTCCAGCCTTTTCTTCCTTTCTTCTGCTCTGTTAAGCCACTGAAAGGATTCATTTTGATTGATTTTTGTTTCAGCACTTCATACTTTACATTTTCTGGCACAGTAGTTTTCAGTTAGGAGCAGCTCTCTACCCCCGCCTTCACCTTCCAAATGCATTTAGAGAAGTGTGGGAACACTTTTTGGCTGACGCAGTGACTATGAGGTGCTAGAACTTGAGCCTTCTAATTCATGATCCTGTTCTCTTCCATGACATCAAATGCATCATAAACTCAAGAGTACTCTCCACTCTTCCCCTCCAGCTGTAACCCTTTCCATTAGACCAGAACTGAGAAAAAAGATGTCAGAGTAAGACTGTGATATTCTTAGCTGAGCTTGGAAAACAAGGACATGCAGGCAGCCCTCTTTTGTTCATGTCCAAACTCCTCTTGAAGGGAAGTCTGATGGGGAATGGAAACCTCCATGTACATCCTCTGCCTTTAAGCCCATTGTTACCATTTCCTTTACTCATTCATTTACTCAGCGCTCTTTGCAGATAAAACCATTCTCTTGAGTCTGCTCTGTATTTACCTGCTGTTTGGGGCACTTTCCAAAATTAGCGGTGTTTCTTTTAAAATAAGCAATGTAGCGGAAGTTTGAGGACACCAGGAGGCCTAGAGAATAGGCAATAGGTTTTGCAACTCATAAAAATATTACAAAATAATCAGATATTACTACATTGGTTTGAGCTCTTTGCTTGCTTGGTTGCAACCCTTTGCAAAATGCATTTTTTTTTCTGCATATGTCGCTGGAGCAGATCTGGACCCCTCCCCATCCACCCAGGTTTTGTTTTCAACTGGGCATCAGCTTTGCTTTTCTATAACCTCTTCTGGCTCAGATGTTGTTGGAAGGGATGGGGATGACATCCAGTTATGTGGAAACATTTACTTGGCAGCAACATTAAATAGCAAGCTGGCACAATTTGTAGGTGAAGATTTTTTTCATAGAAATTTTATACACCTTAAGTGTCTCCTTGGTGAAAATCATGTGAAGTTTTATTTTTCTAAGAAAGAGTCACACATATGTAGGTGGGATTCTCTTAAGAATAGTGGTCTTCAGTCAACAGTCATCATTTTCATCCTTTCCCCAAAGAGAGGGAAGCACCTTCAAGTATATGGAGTGTATTAAAGGGACTTCCAGCTGCAAAAGGGGTATTTAATGAGTGGTCTCCTAGAACTTGAGCATTATTAGCTTAATCCATCTTCACAGCATCCCCTGAAGGTGGTATATGAATTAGGACTCATTCTGGGTGGCCAGTGACAGAAAGCTTACTCAGATTGGACACAGCTGGATTTGGGGGCTCAAACTACAGATTGAAAGCTGTCCCCATCTCTCTTGTCTCAGGCCAGCTCTTGACTCATGGGACACCTGAATCCCCGGCTCTCATCCTGACCACTCCAAGTACAAAAAAAGATCTTTTCTTTCCAAAGAGCCGAAATCCCAGAATTGAGTCTCAGTGGCTCTGCATGGCCTAGCTTAGATCACATACTGTGGCCATGAGGATAATGCCTGGATTAGCTAAGCTGGGTAATTGACCCACCTCTATACCCAGGAGTCAAGTTGGTTCTCCCCAAATTGCATGACTAGAGTGGGGGAAGAGTGGTTCCCCAAGGAGAATCAGGATGCTGTTATGAGAATAAGGGGAAATGTCTGATGGCAGGAAGTACAGATGTCCACTAAGGTAGGTATTATTATCCCATTCTAATTCTGAGGAGATTGATGCTCTGAGTGCATTGGGAACTTGTCTCAAATCACATAGCTAGTAAGATTCAGACCCAGGTATGTTTGACTTTTGGGGCTCATACTTTTAACCTCAGCACTCAATTGCATTTCCATTTTAGAATGTGCTGCTTGCTGTGTTTGGAGTTAAGAAACTTTAGCTGCCATTTATGGAGCCACATTTACTCACCTAAATAGAATTGTGCCCATTAGAATACCTTTCTTTTCTTTTTTTTATTTTAGAAAATTAAGATTTTATTTTTCAAGTTTATAAGAATTTCCATTACATATAACATAGTCAACGACTTTACAGCCACAAATGCCACAGTCACATAAATATATCCAATCCAAGCAGTGCCTTTTCCTGTTAGAAGAAGCATCTGAAGTCCAGAGGAGGAGGTATACTTTGAGAAGAAGTCATCTTAATGGATGGCTCCTCTCAGTGTACTAGAAACCAGCCTAGGAACTTTGCTTAAACTATATGCCTCAGAGAAGAGGGAGGGACAGATGTCCTGCAGATCAAAGCTGGGACGGAACAAGATTTTCTCTCTTCTTGAAGATATTAGGTGAGATTTGGCTTTTACAGTGTGACTATCTGGGGAGTTCCAACTTTTGGATGAAAAAGGAACAGTTTAATGGTAAGAATAGAAGCCTGCTTAAGAAGGGCCCTAATTGGCCCCTCCTGGAGGAGTGAGGGTGAGAGGAAGTCCCTAAGCTCACCACCCCTTGGCCTAGACCATCGTTTTCCCATAAAGGAGAAGGCGGCTTTGCCCCTATACTCTGTGGTTCAGTGGCACTGAAACCCATCCAAGGTATTGAGCATCCAAAGCTCCATATGCTGCAGGTGGAGTTTGCCAATCAGGCTACCTGGAGCTTTAAAGCCAATCAGGCTACCTGGAGCTTTAAAGCTGAGTTTGTGTAAACTGCAAACAAATTGTGGCACAAGTCTTCTGGGACACTGCTTTGCTGCCTAACTTGCAGAGCAGAAGACAGGAACACCCCTAACCAGACAAAAGCCCAAATAGGCATCTAAATCTGGAGCAGGTACCCATTCTCCTGGACACCACTAGCCGCCCCAAGGATACTGGACAGGGTGATGCTCAGGCATAGTCAGGTTTACATTTGAAAGTCAAGCCACCTCTTAAACCCAGGACGCACCTGGTAACTGAAGATCCCCTGTTAGAGACAGCCCTCACCAAGAAATGTGCAGACTCATCTTACAGAAACCACAGTGCCCAGCTGAAGGAAGGACTCATCACTTGCCTAATTTCATGGGTAGTGTTTCTAGTACAAGGGCTTCTCCCCTGATGAAAGGGCCCACGGTATCCATTGACTCTCAGCTTCCAGTGATGCCACCAGCTTATTTTCCTTTCCACATCGTTGTGCCAGGTTAGAGGTAGCATTGGGGGTGAGAGAAGACAGGGTAAGAAGAGCCAGGAAGCCCCTGTCTGCTGTCTGTCCTTTAAATGAGCATGGCAGCAACCAGAAGAGAACAGAGCCTGCTCTGTTCAGAGACCCTCATCTCTCTTGACCAAGTTCAAGTCCAGGTGAATCACTGGGCAGTCAGGGCAAGCTGGAAAAGGCCTTTGAAAAGAGTCCAAGTCACATTCTAAGAAAGTATTTTCCCGAGGGTGCGGGAGGGAAGAGTGTTTGTGTGTGAGGCTGTGTGCATGATGAATATACTGCTCTGCAGCCTTGTAGGTCCAGTCAGGGTGGTGTATGTCCAGGGCAGGAAACCGATAGCTTTATTGCCAGTAGGAGGAGGGTTTGGGGCCTGGAAGACGCAAGATAAGCACATCAGAGAGATGCAGTCTGGGTCCTCCCTGGGAGACATCCTTAAACAACCCCAGCTCTACTGGTTTGTCCTTAGAAATTCAGCTTCTCCTCTTCTAGAGATGTTGCAGAGTGAACAGGTCAGACTCCTTCCAAGGCCAAGTCACCCGGAGAGCAGCAGAGAAAGGCTGGTGTGCACATTTCCTTCAGAACTCACTGAGAAAGTGCTTCAGGACTCACAATTTTAGGGAGTTGGTTTTTGGAGAAGTGCTGAAGGCCATGCCCCATTACTTAGCTGCCTTCTTCTCCTTGTGTCCATGTGGGGTTGGGAAGAGGGAGATGGTGTCCGAGGCAGACTTTCCATTGGTCTGTATTCAGCACAGTTGCTCAAGTACTGATCTGTTTCACTTGATGATTGATCTTAGAAAGCGCTGTCTTTATTTTCATTTTTAAACAACAGTTTTTAAGGAAGATGCATTTTAGCCTATTTGATTTCATGTTTGTATTCATCTGTATAATATACTGTCCATCTCTTATGACCTTAGACAGATGGATACCAAGCAACTATCCAATTACGGAGAACATCCGAGCCATATACTTGACCTTAGAAAAACTCATTCAGTCTGAAGAAACCCAGGTGAATGGAATTGTAATTCTTGCAGACTACAAAGGAGTGAGCTTATCAAAAGCGTCTCATTTTGGCCCCTTTATAGCCAAAAAGGTGATTGGCATCCTTCAGGTATGGCCCACATTTGTCGCGTACCCACCCATGGTTGTTTTAGGCTTTCTGCAGGGCCCTGTCCATTTACTGCAGGTCTTCTTAGGTGATTCATAAGACCTACTTCCTCCTCCTACGATCAGAAAAATACATACGCATTATGTAAGGAAGTTTAGTCCTGTTTCCCATGCATTCTCCTCAGGGTCTCTGGCCATTTCCAAGGTGCCTCTCAGTCTGGACAAGATCAGCTTTAGGGCAGGAGTCCAAAAGTCAGGGAAATATTTTAGCCTTTTTTTTTTTTTTTACTAGAAGATAGAGTAATTCTAACAAATGAAACTGGGAAATTGTGCCCCAGGTGATGGAGCTTCTGAAATCGCTCTCTCTGGGACCTGGGGACGTGGAGCAGCATTGGACTGCATTTTGTTCAGATGTTTTCTCACCTCATGTTCTGCTTTTCAGAACACAGGTTACTGGAAGAGACTGGGAACCATAAAATCGTCTAATTCAAACAAAAGTTCCTTATGTATCTGCACAGTGCTTAACAGTTTGCAAAGTGCTTTTACAGTCATTTCAATTCATTCAGTCCTTCAAGGAATCCTCTGAGATAGGCAGCGCAGGAGTTACTTTTCCTTTTTGATAAAATAGGGAAACTAAGACCTAGAGATGCTGTGACTTGGCTAAAATTCACACAGATGTAAGGACTAGAAATGGGTTTTGATTCATTGTTTATTCTTATCCACCACGTGGGATGCTGTGACTTGTGAAGTAGGAGACACCAGGGATACCACAGGTCTTCCCAGCTGAAAGGTGTCTGAGGCCTGCTGTGCACTGCCAGGCTTATTATTCAAACAAATAAATGTCACATTTGGTTATTGTCCTAAATTTGAATTTTGGCTTTGAGCCAATACTCTGGCTTTCTTTGGCTTCCATCTTTCTTTTGATGCCTCCTGCTGAATACACTGTAGATTCAGCCATCAGGATAATGAGTTTGGATCAGTGTTTTCCTCGTCCTATATGATGAACTGGAAGAAAAAAGTTCCCAGGTTAAGTAATTTTGGGACGTGGGGTAGAGCATGTCCCTTTCTGGTGAATTTTACAGTAAACATTTGCATATTAAAGGCTCTGAATATAGTCCTTATGGAAACCCGTTTGAGTGGAAGTATTCTACTCTTACTCAAGCTCATCTATCATGGAGCCCTTTTTGTATCATATTTAGTAACATTCTGAGAAATAAGCTTTGGGCAGTGCTGACTCGAAGGACTGAGATTTTAGATCTAGCCACACAGACTCAGGTTGTGTTTTGCTGCAAGAGGAGCAGCTCCCTCCTTGCTTACCTTCTGTCCCAAGAGAGACCCTTTTCCCTGAGGTTTGTTTCCTGTTTAGCTCCTGCTTGGGCATCTTTGAGGAGGCTATGATAATCAGACCAGACTGATGTTGGGGCCTAAAATGAAGGAAATTTAAAGGGGGGAGGCAGGCGGTGGATATGGACAGTTTCCAGATGTCCAGATATTCTAACACCCCTTTCCCTTCCTCCCACAGGATGGTTTCCCCATTCGGATAAAAGCAGTACATGTAGTTAATGAACCTCGAATATTTAAAGGCATTTTTGCCATCATAAAACCATTTCTGAAGGAGAAAATAGCAAACCGAGTAAGTGTTGGTTCTTTTCACCTCAGATACTTTAAATGCATTTTCTTTCTGCTCCTTTGATTTATTTGTGACACCTTAGTTTATTATTTATTGTCTTAGTTTATTATTTTTGCTTTGGGACTAGTCATTTGGATAGTACAAGGTTACAGATGCCAAATTCACCTACAATACGTCACTATTACTTATAATCCCAATAATGAGCTACCCTCACCTCCTTTCCCAAACATTTAAGTTCAACCTCGTTAACAATTCTATACATATTAGGTAACTGCTTCTCCTTCTCTAGCTTTGGTTTATCTCTGGGTACCCTGTATTCTACATTATAAGACTCTTGAGTTTACTGTTCTATTTAGTTCATATTAGTGAAACCATACAATATCTCTCTTTTTGTGTCTGGCTTATTTCACTCAGCATTATGTACTCAAGGTTCATCCATGTTGTTACATGCTTTAGGACCTCGTTCCTTCTTTTTACTGCATAATATTCCATTGTATGTATGTACCACATTTTGTTTATCTACTCATCTGTTGATGGATTTTTGGATTGTTTTCATCTTTTGGCAATTGTGAAGAACGCTGCTGTGAACATCTGTGTGCAAATGTTTGTTCATGTCCCTGCTTTCAAATCTTCTGGTTATATACTGAGTAGTGGAATTGCTGGGTCGTAGGGCAACTCAATATTTAGTTTTCCAAGGAATCACCAAACTGTCTTCCACAGTGACTGTACCATTTTACATTCCCACTACCGGTGAATAAAGTGTTCCTATTTTTCCACGTCCTCTTCAACATTTGTAGTTTCCTATTTGTTTAATAGTGGCCATTTTATAGGTGTGAAATCACGATCTCATTGTGGTTTTGATTTGCATTTTCCTAATAGCTAATGAAGATAAACATTTTTTCTTGTGCTTTTTAGTCATTTGTATTTCTTCTTTGGAAAAATATCTGTTCATATCTTTTGCCCATTTTATAATTGGGCTGTTTGTCCTTTTATTGTTGAGTTGTAGGATTTCTTTTATATAGTGGGTATCAAACCCTTATCAGACGGATGGTTACCAAATATTCTCATTGAGTTGGCTGCCTATTCACCTTTTTTTGGGGGGGGTGCATGGTCTGGGAATCGAACCCAGGACTCCCACATGAAAGGTGAGCGTTCCACCACTGAACCACCCGTGCACCCTTCTTCACCTTTTTGACAACGTCCTTTGACACACAGAAGTGTTTAGTCTTGAGGAGTTCCCACTTACTCATTTTTTCTTTTGTTGCTTGTGCTTTGGGTATAAGGTCTAAGAAACTATCTCCTATTGTTGAGTCTTGAAGATGTTTCCTTGTATTTTCTTCTAGGAGTTTTATAGCGCTGGCAGAGCCAGGGTTTTTTATCATAAGAGCTTTCCTGCTTTGTAGTTCGCCACTTGGACTTTTCAGTGTCCTGGCTTGGACCACGTGAGATGATACTGTATTTTATGGGTAAGAGGACATGGAAAAGGGTTGGGGGTTAGTAAAAAGCGTCATCTTTGAGCAGCTAGTTAGAAAGAGTTATGGTGATTTCTTATTAGTACCCTGTGGTTTTTTTTTTTTAGGTCAAGTAGGTAAGAAATTTATTAAGTACATATGCAGAGGAAAGGAGCATGTGGGCATTCTTGGAAGAAAAGAAAGATGGAGGATGAGAGGCAGTGGGCGATGTAGGGCCATTTGCTTTAATAGATAAGCGTTACTTGTTCCCCTTCCCCCTTCCTTGTTCAGGGCTCTTTCTTCCACCCTCTGCTCTCCCCGTGGTGGTGCCTGGTGGTAGAAAGTGGTGGGTCTCTTGGTTCCACCCTTCTCTGAAGGTAATGCATTTAGGTGGGGGTTGTTTGGCTTCAGATGGGTTGGCTGCTCCGTGCAGGCCCTGGGCAGGTGTCTGTGCCAGACGTGGGCCCTCCTAACCTCCATTAACCATCCTGTTCAAGGGCTCCTTTATGGTTCTTTCTCTCCCTGCTCTAGCCTGCCTCAAATTCCCCCTCAGAGAGTTCTCGCCCCTTAATCTTAAGGGGTGCCGAGGGATGAAGGTTCGTCTTCTGTAGCTGCTTCTGGCTTGTCAGGGGATGTAGCCCCACCTGGTGGGGTGCACAACTCTCTGGCTATTTCATTTAAGTTGAGGGAAGGAGTCCGAGAGTGCCTCGTGGTTGAAGAGTTTCCGTTCACCTAATTTATTCCCTCACTGTGGTACGTCTGTGGGGCAATTCAGGATTTGTGAAATGTATGGATTTTTAGCTGAATCCTAATTTAAGAAGGGATAATGGCACTTGAAAAGTTGGTTTCCTCTATGACCCGGAAGAACGAGTTCTTGTAGCCTTTCCCAGTACCACTGATTAAAAGGAGATGGGTGATACTTTTTCCTCTCTTCCCTAGGCCTCGGAACATCAGGGTTCTGCCAAAGGTTTGCTCCGGAATTTTACACAATTTTTTTTTTTTCAAAGAGAAGACACATAGAGATTTGGAATCTCAGGGCTGCAAGAACTTAAAGTCTAGGGGTTCTCAGATGCAAGTTTGGTATCACTTGGAGAACTTGTCAAAAATTCAGATTCTCAGTCTTCCGAGGAGTCCAATTCATCAGCTCTGGCGGGACCCAGGAATCTGTGTTTTAAGACTCTCCTTGGGTGAACTGAATAGCTGATGGGCAGTTAGGTTTGAGAACCACTAATTTAGCTGCCTACCTGCCTGTGTTTAAACCTGTTTTGGTTCTGGGAGATCTTGGACCACATCTTTTACATATGTGAAATGCTCATATTTGTGGTACCTGATGTTGTTTATTTGTATGTTCATCCATTCATTTATAATTATGGATAATTCATGGATAATTACTATGTGCATACATGTTCCAGATTAGCAAAGTAGACAAAGATCCCTGCCTGCAGGAGGCTTACATTCAAGAGGGAGAGTCAGTGGATTATATATTATTTTATATTAGAGTGTGGTTAAGCGCCAAGGAGAAGGATAAAGCAGAGAAAGGGAGTAATGGCTGTGGGATGTGGGGAAGGGGCTGCAGTGTTCAATGGGGTGGTTAGAGATGGCATCATGGCATTTGGTTGGCATTTGAGCGTAACTTGAAAGAGGTGAGGGAGCCACACGGGTCCCTGGGGCCTGGCCACTGCGAAGACTGTGAGCTCTGGGTCTGGCAGGAGCTGAGAACAGGGGGGGCGGGTAGTAGGAGAATCCAATGAATTAATGGGGGGCTGTGTTGTGAAGGGCCTTGTGGGCCATCACACAGGCCTTGACTTTCCTCTGTATGAGGTGGGAGCAACGAAAGGTTGTGAACAGAGAAGTGCTGTGATTTGACTTAACATTTAAAAGCACTTAGACTGTAGTAGGATGAGAGTGGAGTCAGGGAGACCAGGGAGGGAACTGTGGGAATCCTGGTACGACCCCGTGGTGGCATGGAGCAGGGCTAGAAGTGAACTGCTTGGATTCCAGATATGTTTCGGAGTTTCAGCCAACAGCGCAGGGAGTATAAGGAAAAGAGAATTGAGGATACTCCAAGTTTTGGGGGCTGTGGAATCGGAAGGGTACCATTAACCATTTCTTCATTCATTCAACAGATATTTTTTTAGTGATCATTCTGATCTACATATATAATCAGTAATTCACAATATCATCGCATAGTTGCATATTTATCATCATGATCATTTCTTAGAACATTTGCATCAATTCAGAAAAAGAAATAAAAGGACAACAGGAAAAAATTCATACATACCATACCCCTTACCCCTCCCTTTCATTGATTACTAGCATTTCAATCTAAACTTATTTTAACATTTGTTCCCCCTATTATTTATTTTTAATCCACATGTTTTACTTGTCTGTTGATAAGATACATAAAAGGAGCGTCAGACACAAGGTTTCCACAATTATACACTCACATTGTGAAAGCTATATTATTATAGTCATCTTCAAGAAACAGGGCTACTGGAACACAGCTCTACATTTTCAGGCAGTTCCCTCCAGCCTCTCCATTACATCTTTTTTTAAAAAATTTTTTATTAATTAAAAAAAATTACAAGAAACAAACATTCCCAACACATACACTCAGCAATTCACAATATCATCACATAGTTGCATATTCATCATCATGATCATTTCCCAGAACATTAGCATCAATTCAGAAAAAGAAATAAAAAGACAACAGAAAAATATAACAA
>PVIY010022255.1:0-41121 GCA_004026745.1 Myrmecophaga tridactyla | reverse complement strand
AAAAAAAAAAAAAAAAAGAGTAAGCCAATAAATTCCAACTGTTTAAGCCTTTCCATTGTGTAGTATTTGTAATAGCGGCTCAGGAAAACCAAGACAGTTTTTGGTACCTGAAGTGATGTTTTGCTACCATAAACACCTGAAAATGTGAAATTGGCTTGGGAATGTGTAGAGGTTGGAAGGATTGGGAGGCCTTGGAGAGAAAAAACCTAGATTGCTTTAAGGAGACTGTTGGTGGAAATATGGATATTACAGTTACTTCCAGTGAGGACTTAGAAGGAAAAGATTAATACATTATTGAAAATTGGAGGAAAGATGACCTTTCTTATAAAGTCAGCAAACATCTTGGCAAAATCATTTTTTGATTTCAGCTGAAAGAAATAGCCTGCAAGTGATGAACTTGTATATTTACCTGGAAAGATTTCCAAGCTAAGTGCAAAAAGTGTAGCCTGGCTTCTCCTTGTAGCTTATAGTAAATGTGAGAGGAAAGGTATAAAGTGATAACCAAACTTATGCACACAAAGGAAAAAGCAATTGATGATTTGGAAAATTCTCTGCCCATTCAGATAGCATGCTCTGGGAATAGGGCCAGCAGAATCTCTGTTGGAGCCCTTCCTGAGCTCCAAGGAGATGATCTCCAGAACACAAGCCTCCTCCAAATGGTATGGCTGAACATGGATCTAGTCAGTAATCTCAGAGGAAGTCAGGACTGTAAATGCATTCTTCCAGGAATGACATGAGGAAAATCCGTTGGTATGACAAGGACCCCCTTGAACTACATGCAAAGCCAACAACGTTTTTAAGCATTCTATATGAACAGAAACACTGCCAGTATGGCCTGAAAGGGACAGAGATGGGACAAATTAAAAGAAAAATGACTTTGTGGTGCTCAGGAGTTACAGTGGTAGAATGGTTGCCTTCCATGCAGGAGACCTGAGTTTGATTCTCAGACCATGCACCTAGAAAAAAAAAATAAAGAAGAAAGGAAAAGAAAAAGAAAAAATGACTTCATGGGCACAACCATGAAAGAAGAATTCTGGACCAAAGACATGCCTCAGGCTAAAATAGAGGAGCCCCCAACAGTGCCTTTGAATAGGACCAAATTTCCACCCTGGTGCTTGGAGGAAGTGAGCCTGCCACCCCATTTAGGGAGAGTTTAGCCATCATCCCAATGTTTGGAGAGGGAGTGATGTGTGCCCAGGGTTGAGGGAGAATTTGACTGCCATCTCAATTCTTGGAGTGGGTGATGCCTACACCCTCATTTCCAGGCAGAACAAGACCATGCTCCAGTGCTTGGAAAGGGTGGGGCTGCCACTCCAGCAAGGCTGATGGACAAAACATCAATCCACAGATGACTCTCAGACTTTGTGATATAATGAGGCTTGCTCTGCTGGGTTTTGGACTTTCTTGGGACCTGTGACACTGGCTTTACTTTCAGTTTCTCCCTTTTAGCATGGTAATGTCTATCTTTGCCTTTTTCACCACTGAAATTTGGTAACAATTACTTGCTCTTTCATTTTCATAGGCCCATATATGAGGAGGAATTTTGCCTCAGGATGGCCAAATCCCAACTGAATTTGATGAGACTTTAGACTTAGAATTGTTGCTTACAGCTTTTGGGATATTGGGATGGTTGAATATTTGTGGCACATGGGAAAAACATGTATTATTAAGGTCCAGAGGGTAGGCTTTGGTAGATTGAATTAGGTGCCACTTTAACAGGTTCTTAATCTTAAACTGCATTCCTATGTATGTGAACCCATTGTAAATAGGACTTCTTGAAAATGTTATTTTCAAGGTGTGGCCCACCTGAATGAGGGTGGATCTTAATGAGGATTACTAGAGACCTTAAAGAAAGCTAAAAGCCAGAACTCAGTGGAAACCCAGAAGAGAAAAGAGAGGACATTACCATGTAACAGGAAAGCCAAGGAGCCCAAGGATTGTCTGTATCCACAACAGAACATTACAGTCTTTTGGGAGAAAGTAAACCTTGTTGATATCTAGAATTTTGACTTTCCCTTGCCTCAAACCCATGAATCAATAAATTATGATTACTTTAAATATCCCATTGTGTTGTACTTGTGATAGCAACTCAGGAAAACTAGATATATTTGTTTATATATGTATTTATAGGAATTTGTATATATATATGTATATATATATATACACACACACATACACATACATACACCTATATGAATATATATTTTTGTATGTTTTTGTATATTTTCATGATCTGTACCTCTTTATTTTCTATGATAAAATAATAATAGTGTCCTACCGGATTATAGTGTTCTTAATTATGTTACTTACTATAATGATAGTGTAGGACTACAGAGACCAAAATTTTATTGATGCATTCATTTTGTTGTAAAATGCAAGATATTGTCTACTAAGACCTTTTTATCTGATTTAGTTTACTTTTAAAAATAATAATCAGGTTATATTAATAAATAGAAATTCAAAAGAAAACTTGTTGAAACCATATACTTTCAATACAAAAAAACAATTCAAACTTTTAAAGGAGTAATAATGCAGGAAAGAAAATTCATCAATTTGCAGTAGATGAAAAATTTTAACCTGAATAAAGTATTATTTTTTAAATGTTGTGATTGCAACTTAAAAATAAACAGGTTATTTACAATCTTGATCATGAAATTACATTTTATCATTGCAACATATATTGGTCAAGTATAAATTGGGGTTTCTCATTACTATGTTAAGTTCCAACACAGATGCAGACAGATACCCGGTATAACATTCTACAAACACTGAATAATTCCCAGGAGAATAAACCCTTAAAAAAATCTTGATAAAAGGAAGCAACAAAATCCAACTTTGAAATTTCCACTTTCCCCATAGTTTATTCCTTAAAGGAGGACACATTTTTACAATAAAGAATTAACACATTTTAGAAGATTAATAATGTACTTAACTTTGCCAAAATCCTAATTCAGAAAGAATCATTTGGATAAAATGGAGATAAATTGTTATTTTGTCTTCCTAAATCCTATATTAATCACAATGTTTATAAGTAGAAATGAACAGAACATTACTGATAAGAATACTAACACGCATAAAATTTATTTTGATGCTTTTAAATTAGACATGATTAAACATCATGTTTATTTAAACATTGAATAAACTATATTAATTACAGAGGGCATGCCAAAATCTGTGGACTGCTTTCCAAGTCAAGAATGAATTTGCCTGTCGATATGATGACAATTGGCTTTTACTTCCTTTAAGCAATTACTAAAACAATTTAAATGACTGAATAACTTAACAAAGTATGGGTAATACAGTTTTAAAGAGACTATACATTGATTCATTAAAAATAGGTCTGAAATTTCTGAAAAGAATTAAGAGAATTGAAAATGTCACCATTAAAAACGTCTAAACTAATAGTAGCCCACATATATCTAGAGTCTACAGCATCCTGTTAAAAAAAAGGTAGAGAATATTAAAAATGGAAAACATGTTTGCGGATATATAGGAAATTGTATTCTATAAGCAAACTCATGAAATGTGCCTATACTGCACTTTGATTAAAACAAAAATCTTGACAATTGGTTTTTATTTTCTCCTGAAGCAAAAGAAGTTAAGGAGTTCAAAGGAAAACAAACTTTCCCTGGCCACTGGGCAGTATTTCAAGCAATCCTTAACTAATGCCCCATAAAACATATCCAGCCTTGTGAAATCATAGGCAAAATCTTCAAAACAGTATAGCAAATTTCTTAATATTCTTACAGTTAAAATGTTTTCTACCCATTAGACTTACAGCATTTTTTTGTCTTGACTATAATTAAAAACCAAATACTATTCTACCTCTAAAATCTTTATTTCATCCCTTGCCTCTTGCTATTTCCTAATATGGTAAAACCTGTTAACTCAACCTTTCTCTAATAGCTTCCATCATTGTTTACTTATTCTACTGTCAAAATATTTTATATTTCATCTGTGCTGCTCTTAATTCTGATGCTCTATCATTTCTTTTCTAGGTATAAATGAAACTCCTAATTAGCCCTGGTTATTATCAGCCTATTCAATAAGCAAGGAAGGATTTCAGACTAGCAATCAAGGCAAGCTGTTGGTCTAAAAGATTAATCCAACTCCTAGTTCTCTAGAATTTTGAATTTTTTGAAAACTGAACCCAACTCTTGATTTATCGACACAAGCATGATTGTACATATGAATGTGATAAAGTATAGAGTTGATTTCATAGTGCTTTCCTTATTTGACCCAAGAAGTTACTTTGCTATAGTAATGAAAAGAAAAAAAGTCTTATTGCCACTTGTTAATCATTCTAAATATTTGTGTGAAAAAAATACTTCAGGAATGTTCTGCTATGTCTTTGGTTAAGATTGAAATATTGTATTTTCAAATCAATTCCATAAACATCTCTAATAATATGAGATCAGGATAGTATATCTGTTTCCTCAGTCTATTGCTCTCTCAAATGTAATGACGTTTCCTCACCAAATCTGTTTTTTAATTTTAAGGAAGTGGATGTAATAATCTTATTCTAAAACATGAAAGAAATTGATTAAAAAATTATCAGGGAATCCTTTTAAAGTCAAATTGATTAAATGTGTGCTGTAGAAAATGGATATGTCAACATGGCTCAAATATGAGGATTAAATTCAATGCCTCGTGTTTCCTTTGGATTAGTGTGAGTATAAAAATTCTTCAAGCACATAAGTTCTTCTTTTGAGAAAATTCAATGACATTGGTGGCATAACCTTTTTTTTTCCACACCCCTAAGGTTTCCTTTATTTGTTCTATAAATAGTTAGTGATTTTATAACTGAGAATTGCTGTTTAATGATACATAATTCAGGTTTATATGTTTTCTTTTGCTTCATGGTTAAAGAAATGTTCACTGATGAAAATGTTTGGATTATCATTTTCTCTTTTCTTCTTTCCAGTAGCATTTAGTAGACATTTCCTTCTCATTTCTACTCATTCTTTAGTGTGTTATTTTTACATGTCAGCAATAACATTTAAATGCAGATGGGGCTGAGAATTGCAGGTAGCTTACTAAGTTCTCTAGTATAAAATGCCCACTCAGGACATATCTAGTTCAGTGTAATTTCTGGAATCAATAGCAATCTTTTTTGGAGAAACAGGAAAAGTGTTGAATTTTTTCCCCTGATTTTGTGAATCTTTTTGTTTCTTCAAGGTCTTCTGTCTCCAACTCTTCTTTACCTTCGGAAACCACTCTATGTGGAGCATTTTATCCTTTTAAGTATACATTATCACCCACAATATCTCCTCCTAAGAATAACACTTTGATTATAGTTTCATGTTTCTTCTTTTGATTCCTTAGTCTAGGAAATCAAATTATCAGGTTTCATTCCTGTACTTATAATAGCCCCACTCCATATAAACCCACCAAAACTATTCTTACAGAATGTTTTAAGAAATGTTCCTAATCTCTTTTATTTTTAATTATTATTCTTTCATAGAAAGGTGCTACTTTAAAAGAAGCAAAAAAATGCATGGGATTTGTTTCCATATAAAATATTCCATATAGTGTTTAAATGTATATGTATAGAAATAAATGCTAAAGCACCATTTTTCTATTATCTTAGAAGATAATATCTAATATCATTACTACATAAAACCATAAACAAATCTATAGTATACACTTCTATCAAAATAGGGCAACTTTAAACAACCCTATACAACATAAAAAATACAAAAATATAAAACTTCTCAGTTTTTATTCATTAGCATCATGCCTACCTAACGTATGCCTAATATCTTAAATAGCAGAGAAAGGATCTGAGTCATCATCGAAATGTTTACTAATTTCTAAGCATATTTACTGTGTTGCAGGCTTGGTAAGAGCAGTGTGGGCATGACTAAATCACAAAACTTGCTAAATGAGCTATTAGTTTTTTCTATAGGCAAAACTTTTAAATGCTTCTAGATGCTTTCCAAAATTAAAATATAATCTCATATGGTAAAAGTTAATTAAATTATCTCAACCAAAAACAAGAATTTACACAGAGTTAGGAGGATGTGGTGGTTTGAAGCTCTATGTTCCTGTACCCCATGTTCTTAAATTTAATCCATTCCTGTGGGGGTGAACCCATTAGGACATTTTAATGAGGTTACTCAGTTAAGAAAATGTGGTGCGGCACCTCAATCAGGAAAGGTCTTAATCCTGTTACTGAAGTCCTTTACAAGAGGACTGAAATTCAGGCAGATAGAGAGAAAGCTACAGGAACTAAGAAGCTGAAATCAGCATAACCCAAAAGAGAATGAAAGGCCAGGAGAGGTAGCCAGGTTGCATTGCCATGTGACAGGCTAAGGACCAAGAATCCTCCAAGAACCAGTGCCAGAATGCCACAGTCTTCAGGGAGAAAGCATCACCTTGTTGATGCCTTGATTTGGACTTTCTTTTAGTCCCCAAATCATCAGCAAATATTTCCATTTTAGTTAATCATTTAAAGAAAACTCTTTCACGATACTTTTTTCAACAGCCTAGGAAATGAAAACAGAGGATATAGATTCCACTGAGCCACTGGAAAAAAAATATCATCCACTCTTTTTGGAGGTCAAGGCAACCCAGGGGTTACTAAAAACTGTTTAAGTTTTGAACAATGACAGGGCATTATCAAACCTCTTTTATTCATCATTCTTTCAGATCTCCATGTATTTGTTAAGGGGAAAAATACTCTGTGAAAGACATAATACCAGCAGGTGGTGCCCAAAAGGTAAAACTCTCTCTCTCCTTGTTAGCAATCTTAACAATGATATCATAATGCAGTAAAAGTTATGACAGGTGAATGTATAGGGCACTGTGTGTCAAGAGCTGCTCCATTTAATTCAGACGGAGTCTCTGCTAAACTAAGTCTTCAATTAAGTCATGAATGATAAGTAGAAACTAACCTAGGCATATGCAAATATGGCAAGTAAAAATATGACAATCCAAAGAGAGGGAAGAAGTTCAAGAAGCAGAAGTGAGACGGAACATGACAGATTCAAGGGGCGGCAGTTCTTCAGGCATGTTTAAGGGTATGGCACATAAGATTGAGGAGATCATAAGTATGTTTCTTTTGCTAAGCTAAGCTATTTCCTACATCTCTGCGGGATCAATAGAAGACTTAATCAGTAACCTCATTTGCATTTTCCAAAGATGACTTTGATGATATCTTGAAGGATTTTGTGGGAGCATGACCAAGGTACAAAGCTTTAACTATCAGTCCCTGCTGGTCTGACAAGCAGGCCTTCTCAAGGATACTTAACTCCGGTTATTTTAAGATAGTTTGCCACCAGTTTATATGTCACCTTTCCTGGATTATTTTATTTCAGGAGACTTACTGTGATTCCCTGCAACTATGTCTTCTCTGGAACCACCTTTTGCCAACCCTTCAAATTTTCCCTGGCATTCTCACTCAGAATTCCTGTTTGGTTTGTCAGTTTGCTTCCTCTCAAAGATAAAATTTAACAAGGATCTTAGAAAATGAAGGCCTTAATTTGTCCCAGATAATTTTGTTATATCAAAATTCTAGAACAATAAATCCCTTCTTGATATGTATTTGCCATCTGAAGATAATGGTTCACTTATCCTTTTCAGGCCAAAAAAAAAAAACATAAAAACAAATCAAAATGCTCAATTATAGTATGTTCAATATTACCTCTATCCAACAACTTTTTTCTTGTTCTTTTTAAAAAATAACTCCTTTTAAAAGGGGACAACAGGCCAGTTAAAATGATAATATTGTCACCTTTATTATGCCTCACTTAATCTGTACAGCAAATCTATGGATGGATAATAACATTTAATGAATGAAGAAATCAAGGCTCCAGAAGGACAAGTGACTTTAGGAATTTATATTCCTTCTTTATTTGACTGAATTATTCATTCATTCTTATCTGAACAATACCCAATCATTTGAACAATACCCAATCATTTCTCTTCCAAATCTGATAGAATAATTAGAAAGACACTCTGGAAACTATAATTATATTAAACTCTTGGCAATAAAGTCTCAGGAGCCCTGAATCTGGCACATGTAAGTATTGTAATAAATCATTTGAACTTGGTGAGTTAACATGATTCTTTTTTCTGCAATCACTCACTTCAACTATGTTCTGCTAAACCTTCGGTTCATTTTCTTTAATAATGTGCCAGGTATCTTTCCTTTGTCTTCCCTGTCTACTTTCCACTTTTCCCCTGTACAATCTGTACAGACAGCACAAGGATCATCCTTGACCTGTGACTTCCAGTCCAGATGGCTAGTGGGGAGTAAAGGCTGGAAATACAGGGAGAACCAAAATAAGATCAGTACATTTATTCCACCACATTTCTCCCTGCAGGCATGCATAGGATTGAAGATCACATGGCCCTCAAAGTGGCCCTCTCTGGAAGATCTCCCTTGAATTTCAGCAGACACTCTTAGCCTTTTGCCCTTCAGGTGTGAGAGACTAACACATCTGGTGAAATTCAACTTAGCAGCATATTTTTTTTTCATCTCCTCAGACATGTAGGGTAAGGAAAAGAGATAAGAAAAAGGACAAGTACCTTTGTCTCCAGTGATGTCAGTTGGATTATGTTTTCCTATTCACTATCGACCTGGTAGGGCAAAGGAGTAAGTTCTTTAAGGAGTGCTATGGAGGTAGGAGAGATTGCTGATGGATGGGTATCTATCATAGTTGCATCTCTAACAACCTATCTCACCTTAAGCCAAGCAGTCACACCAAATGCACTTGCTTCTGGAATCTTTTGGACCTCAGGTTTCACAATCTACATTGTTTAGTTGAAGACCTCAGTAAATTATTAATTTCGTTTTAAAGGTGTGTGTAGCGGGAAACACTTATTCCCTGAGTTGATCAGCTCATGATGGTGTTTCCTTCTCCTGCCTCTGTGTTTTGTTTCTAAAATCTGGAGAAGTAAGAAGAATTGCTGGTTATATTTTAATAAGTTCTAGAAAGTATGTTTGCCAACTATTATTTTCTGTGTTTATTTGTTTTTTACATGGACATTTAAAATCATTGATGCAACAGTAAAAGTCTGCTTTAACATATGCTTACATCTATCAAAAAGTAAATATTCCATTTATTACAGTCCCTTCAGGGAATTTATTAGCCATAAAACATGTATACTTATTTCCAATATGAGGCATAGAAAAATTTAATGTGATCACCCATCTAGTATGGTGATTAAGCTATTAAATTGCTAGGAGCAAAATGTTTTGCAGCAACTTCAGCAGTTCAATCTAAGTAAAAGTTACATGAGGGGCTACTAAGATACTCTCTTTACTTTTAAATATGTCTGAAGTTTTTCATAATAAATGCTTTAAAGAGTTTTAAAGATCCATACAAATACCTAATTGATTATAGAATGTAGAACTGAAAGCCACATTTGTAGTCCTGTACCCAGTAGACAGAATAAAATCCAAACTCCTTCATTGATTCATCTCTTGCCTAATTTCTCACTGTGCCTCTGTCATATAATGTGCCAAGAATACTGGTAATTTTTTCAGTTCACTGAAAGAGCCAAGCACTTTCCTCCTTAGGTCATTTGCCCCGTTTGCTTCTTGCCTGGGATGCTCTTATCCCCATTCCTTAAATAGGTGGTCTTTATCACTCTTCAGGTCTCATCTAAGTGGCATCTTTTCAGAGTGGCTTTCCCTGACCAGCATATCCAAAGGAAGCCCCCTGATCAAAGCATCCTGTTTGCTCCCTTCATAATCATTATCACTGCTTTTAATACCACATGATTTGATTCTTTCAAGGGTAATAACCATCTCCCTTTTATTCAACTTGGAATCTACACAGTGTCTGGTATGTAGAAAGTGCTTAAAAACTACCAGGTGGATGAGTAAATCTAATTTGAATAGAACTGAATGAGAAATCTCTTTGCTTTTAAATAAATAGCAGGGTTAGATTTTGTAACACCCAGAATTAGATACCCTTCTAAGATTCTTTTTACCCATCATTTTCTGGTGAAGTGTTTCAACCTTTGCCACTTCAATGTTGAGAAGGTTTTAGGCAAACACCACTGTTGCCTCTAAAATATTTTGTCTTTGTTTATATTCCAATGATATTGTTAATAAAACTATCAGAGCTGTTTCATGTCTTTATTAATCCCATTAATTAAGGGTTAATTCACATCTTCAGGAAACAAGAGCAAATAAAGGGAATTCCCAACAGAATATTCAGCTTCAGTGTTAGCAAATACCAAAGAAATAAATCAAGACAGTAGTTTACTCAAAGCTTCATTCATAAAGGTATAATCAACCACATTTCTTAATCCCTTTGTCAGGAAGAATAAACACTCAATTTCTTTTCTGACCAAATGCTCAAATACTAAATATTGGTGCTGTGTAGATGCAATGTTACTCATGTACCATCAATCTATGTCTTCTCTCAGCACCTTTATATCCTGTTTTTATCTTAACCCTTTCTGATCTTACCTTCTCAAGACTTTTTTTGTGTTTAATAAAAAAAATTTGCATTTGATGTACATAACTTATGTGTACACTACATGATGAAATCCCATTCTTTTTCGTTAGGATGTGTTCAATTTAATTTTACTTGTATTGGATGTTTATGCATTTTTCGTCACTTAGTGATATTTCTAATAGTTAAAGAATACATTTAAATATTTGAAAATCTTATATTACATTAACATTCATGATATTTTCTACTAGAGATAAAAGCAGGAATTGAATAATAAAGTTATAAGAAATTGAAACAAAAACTCTGACCTTTAAAATAGTAGAGCAAAATGTCAGCCATGAAAGTTAGGGCAAGCTAAAAATAAATAAATAAATAAGGAAAACAGTGTGATATGAAATGTAAAGAGCAAGAGAGAGTATAGGAAGTTAATAGTGAAAAACAAAAAATACCATACATTGAAAGCACAAAATGCACAGTGAGAAAAGAACGGGGTGGAAGCAGGGGTGGGGTGGGGAGTGAGAGGGAATTTGAGTAGATGGAGGGAGAACGCGAGCAATTAGAATAAAAACTTCGCACAGACGGATCCAATCACATGTAAAAGGTGAGGATCAGAAAAGAGACAAACTAGAGAAAATAAGATGTAAAAGAGAGACAGTGGTTAAAAGAAAAAAAAATGTAAGAAACCTCTGAATGTAACATTCATGCAGAATGAGGATTTTGTTTAATTTGCCAAAGTGAGCCAATAAATGGAGATCACAGTCTGGTTACACAGTCTGGATGGTCAGGACACATCCTGCAGATAAGTTTAGTTTGTTCAAAATCGTGTTTAAGTAAAGAAACACTGTTTCTTTTCTACTGTTTCTTAAGTAAAGAAAAAAGGAAAGGATGACCGGAAAAAAATGGAGAAACTATTCACCTAAAGAGCAATTACACATATCCATTAAATATGGCCATTACAAGTCTCCGGTTAATACTGTAATACAGGAGCCATAATCACAAATTCCTAAAGGAGTCTCACAGGCAATAAAATTAATGAGAGACATCTGCTATGGAAAATATGCCTTCAGCTACAGTCAATTGATGCCTTGCAGGAGTGGAGATGATTCCAGTTCTTATCTTTCCATAGAGTAGGGATCTATTTGAAATAGGAAGCCACCTCCCCCAAATCTGTACTTGCTTTATCCTTAAAAATAATAATAAAAAAAAAAGATTTGGGGAGAACAATATGTGACTAAACCTAGTAATTATTTTCTTGGTCTTCCTTTCAGCTAGCAGTAACTCTCCAAAATAATTGTGGACAATGAGAATAAATCAGCTGTAGGGAGTTATGGGTTGTGACAAAACTTTTGCTTTCCTTCTGACATTTGATTGGCATGGTATCATCTTCTCTTGATCCTTCTTCCTTATGTAGGGTGATGGGCATTTGGTATTGCAGCAGCTATATTGGGCTCATGAGAATTGTTTTTGCTTACTAGCTGAATCAGTATCAACAATTTCTTCACTTTAGACCCTTTTGAGGAAAATGAACTCTTACTTGGGTAAACTATTCCATCAACTGCCGCCAAAGGCATTCCAGATGATGCAGGGGAAATCTGGATTGTGATGTAAACTCTTAATATAATAAGTGTTGGCTCACTTTTAAACACTATTTTATATAAACTAAATATAGCTTCAGGATTCATACTGATCATGGGCATCCAGACTGTAACCTCCATAAATTGACTCATTTTGGCAAATTAATCAAAATCCTTATTCAATATAAATGTTTGACATTCAACATAGCCACTTATAATGGACTAAATTCATTCAAAAGAAGCCCACTTTAGATATTTTTATCCTTATTGATTATAGGATTATTTTTATAATTAAGATTTTCCATACCTATTACAAATTTATTTTTCAAGTTTTCCTCTTCCTCTTTAAAGTTGTTCAATGTTTCTTTAGATATACAGACATTTGATACCCGTTGTTCTAGTTTGCTAGCTGCTGGAATGAAGTATACCAGAAATGGCTTTTAGAAAGGGGAATTTAATATGTCGCTGGTTTACAGTTCTAAGGCTGGGAAAATGTCCCAATTAAAACAAGTCTATAGAAATGTCCAATATAAGGCATCCAGGAAAAGATACCTAGGTTCAAGAAGGCCGATGATGTTCAGAGTTTCTCTCTTGGCTGGAAGGGCACATAGCAAAGTTTGCTAACTTTCTCTTCTGGCTTCTTGCTTCATGAACCTCCCCAGGAGGCACTTTCCTTCTTCATCTCGAAAAGTCACTGGCTAGTGGACTCTCTTCATGGTTCTGCAGCGTTCTGAGGCTTTCTCCAAAATACTTCTTCTTTTATAGGATTCCATTAAGCTAATCAAGGCCCACTTAGAATGGGTAGAGATATGTGTCCATCTAATCAAATTTAATACCCACAATTGATGAGTCACACTTCTGTGGAGATAACCTAATCAAGTTTCCAGCCTATAGTGCAGAATAGGAATTAGAAAGCATCGCTGCTCCCACAAGATTGATTAGGATTGAAACATGCTTTTCTAGGGGACATAAATCCTTTCACATCTATCAACTATGCTGAGTCTACTAAGGACCAATCTGCTATTTTCCAGGTGTAAGTATGATTTAGGACCATAGATCCATGTCTATTTTCTAGTTCTCAGAGCCTTTTTCTTAGAAATTTCTCTATCACTTAAGTGATACCTCCCTTCTGCCCATAATGTGTCTGTTATACTGAAAATTGCACCACAATCAGGAGCTAATTATTCTCCAACCAAATAGATTAAGAGCTAAATAATCCAAAAATAGAGGCATTCTCCAAGAATATGGTGGGCAACAGAGGATTCATGAATTAGTTATTTCTCCTGGTTTTGAAAGTTGCTTTCTAATAAAAGCTGTACCAAAAGGTGTGATGTATGTGCCTGAGTGTGTGCTGTCTGGCCACCTGTTCTTGCTTGTTTGACAGCAATTTTAAGCAGAATGATATTTACTTTCATTTAATAATGTACTATACAGCCTTGTGATATTCACATATTCTGATTACTCAGTGCTACACCCATCTACTAGATATCAAAGTAGAAAAAGTAAACTCTCTCTTTCTCTTGTTGTTGGTTTAAGTTCCATATGTCCTCTAGAAGGTCAGGATTTAGCTATTATTTTAATCAGAAGTTGACTTCTGGGTCCAAAAATCTCAACATGCTAGCTGTCCCTCCATCTGTGGAGACAGTAAATGATTTAGCATCAAGAGGAGAGCAAGGTTACAATGGAAAGAGTCTGGTTCATAATCATAAGCAAAACTAACATCCAGCACTTTTCAGAATATCCTGCGGGAAAGCAAGGCTTTTATGAAATGCCACAGATAAAAACACTGCATTAAAATGGAACATTGAGCAAGTGCCTAGGAAAACACAAAACACTATTTTAGAACAGTAATAAAAGTCTAAGGAACAGAAAATACCATCACAAAAGAAAAGGATACGGTAAAATAAGAGCTATAGGCACATTGGACTGAATCTGAACTTGCATGATGCAAAAAGAGAAGTAGTGTGGAATAGGGGCAAAACTGATGTCTAATTCAAACTGACCTAGGAAATTTCAAGCTACTTATGAGTAAGAAATTAAAAATTGGATCTCTAACTGTAGATATGACATTACGTATTGTATATAGTTATCATTTAGTTAGCGTATAATAAAATCTGTATAATTCTATTTCCTTAATGTAAAGTGAGTATTCTTTATATAACATTTTTGATGTATATCTTATTTTGAAGAACTTATACTATGAATTTTAAATATAAATTCTTGAATTGACAAAATTTACCTTTTATTTATGATGAAGACTCTGGAACTTAGAGTGGACAGAAAGATGAAAATAACATTCTTGACAAAATGCTGCCTTTACAAAGATCTTTCTTTTGGGTTTTCCACTAGTAGAATGATTCTTGATTATATAAATTATGACGACAGATATAGCTATATTTCTGTTGATAATAAATAAGTCTTTTTTCATTGTTTCCCCATACCTCTCTTAAATGGTCTCTTAAATTGCATGTTATCCTTTCTAATTGTTTTGCATATTTGCATTGCTTTTATTTTACATTAAAATCATTGGGCATTGTTTTTTAATTATCTGGAACAACATCACACAGTATATAATTTTGTAGAACCTATAATCTTGAAGACAGTTTCTTCAATATGTCAAATTCTTATTTCTTTATTGAAAATCATTTGGCTTGTTTTAGCTCCATTGTGGAGTCAGATAACACAAGTGAGTTAAGCATTATTCTACAAAACTTATTTTTGTATTTTCTTATGGTTAATGTCATTTAATGGAAAAATTGCTTTCTCATATCTATTTGAAGCTGATGAGTGCAGTCACTATTCCAATGCTTTTGTGTTTGGCAGTATGTTCCCCTGCTTATCCACAAAGCAACATTACAATTAAAAGCCAGAATGATCACGGTTCTATTTTTCTGTGCTTTATTAAGCTACAAAAGATTCTAATATTTGTCCTTCACTGTTTACTTAATTTCCCATGGAATTTATGCATACTCAGAAGATGTCTGATTTCACAACATGATGATCACTTCCTAGAGTTGGTTCCTAGGATATGATACTCCAACCTTTCTTTAATTTTTTTCTTATTGGAGCAGTTGAGGGTAGAATTTTCTTCAGAAAAATCATGCAGAAAGAACAGAATTTCCATATATATACCCCCCCCACACACACACACAATCAGTTTTCCCTATTATTGGCATTTTGCAGTAGTATGGTTTCTCTGCTATAATTGATGCAACAATATTAAAATTATAACTATAATCTGTTTGGTTACAATAGAGTTCATTCTTTGCATTGTATAGTTCTGTTTATTTTTATTTTGATAATATGTGTAGCCATAAATTTCCCATTTTAGCCAATTTCAAGCATACAAACCAGTGGTGTTGATCATATTCACAATGCTGTGCTACTATCATCACCATCCATTATGAAATGTTTCCATCATCCCAGACAGAAACTCTGGCCAAATTAAGCACTGACTCCCCATTCCCAAACACAGTCCTGCTTCTGGAAACCGGGATTCTAATTTCTGACTCTATGAATTCGCATATTCTAGTCATTTCATTCTAGCGAAATCATCCAATATTTCTCCTTTTGTGTCATTCAACAACATGTCTTTAAGGTCCATCCATGCTACAATATTTTTTAGCACTTCATTCCTTTTTATGGCCGAATAATATTCCATTGTATATGTACACCACATAATATTTAGCCATTCTTTCATTGACGGTCCTTTGGATTTGCTTCCACATTTTTGTTCTCTCAGTGTCTTAATTGATACCTGCAGCTAATATTATCTGGATTATCTCAGAATCCCTTTTCTGATATTTCAAATTTCCTACAAATATAACTAATGCCCTCTTTAAAATTCTCTCATCTGAACAGCTAGTGTGTATTGCAGTATTTTGTAGAGCAGGTAGGGTTTAATCCTTCACCCTCTAGCACACTAAGAGATCTAAGGAGTGACTTCTCTCTGTTCATTAAATCAATCGACACAATATTAAAAACATAGTAGACCAGTAGGGTGCTCCATGGGATATAAAGTTAAGCAAGAACCAGGCAGATTAGAATGCAGTAGAGAGCAAGAAGCTTGCCATAGCTCTGAGGCAAGACTATGAATACACGCAAACTGCTACTGATAGAGCTTGTAAATTGGTCTAGGTAGGGCTTTGCAAACTATGGCCACCAAAACAAATCCAGTCTTCTCCTTGTGTTTTTTTTAAAGTTTTTTGGAACATTGTCATACTGCTTTACACACTGTATATAGCTACAACATTAGAGTTGAGTGGTTGTGATAGAGACCAAAGGGGCTGCAAAGTCTAAAATATGTACTATGTGCCCCTTTTCAGAAAAAAAAAAATGCTGTATCATGGTCTAGAAAATCATTTACTAAAATCAATAACTGAAAGCCATGTGCCAGGGGCTATATTGATTTGTTTCAGTAATTTACCACAACTGAAAAAAGCAGCTACAATTTTTGTCACCACATGAGTAAGTTTACAGTAATCCCCTGTCACTTGCCAAGATCCATCACTGACAACAAAGGCAGATAAACAAGTTAAACAAGGCTGTGATAGGAACTGCTAACACTGCATCTTCAAAGTCTTTGATGGTGGCTGTGCTCTCCCAGGTATGTGGCATTGCTTTTTGTTTACTATATTGTAGGGAGAAATATTTTCAGAGGATTCCATGTGCTTTTATCTACTATAATAACTCAACCAGTCAGAGAACTGCCTGCTTCTGGATGTAACTATATTTTTAGGAACTGGGTAAACAACTACAGGGTATTTATGAAGCTACACTGAACACATTACAGGATGGGCTTGGGTCAAAACTATATTTATGAACTGAGTTCTAAAACCCCCAATTTGACCAGTGGACAATAATGGCTTTTTTAATATTCAACTACTAGCATAGGATTAGAGTTAACATCTAGAAATCTACTGAAAAACCATGGATTTCCATTTCCATAATGCATAGTCATCATGGAAAAGGTGCCAAGTCCCCCTGGAGAATGTTTACAATTTATATTTTGAAGGGAATCTGATATGATATTCGAATTAACTGAGAACTTAGTGAGTGGTTGTGACTGTCCAGTTTGGTGATTCAAAATAAGTTTCTACCCACCATACCCAGAATTTATTTCTGTTACAATGATCAAGTGATACTTCAATAGACTGACAACCTATCTCAATCTTCCTAGCATCCACTAAAGGTCGATGGGAGTTAAAACCCACTGTTACCTCTTTGATTCTCCTGCCCCCATAGAATTTAGGTTCCCTTGTGTTTTTGCATATAAATGTCTCCTTTGTCCTGTGTCATTCTGGGATTCTTTTTTTATCCTCACTGAAAAAAGGAAACCCATATCAATAGAGGCATTTGCTACTATCTTCCCCAGCCTACAGAGGACTGCTGCCAGAGTACATTCCATGGATGTCTCCCTTCCCTTCAGTCATGTTATCATCAGTGCCTCAGAGAAGGGTGTGCTCCTGAGTCTTCTCCTACAATATAATGGAGAAGCAGATGGCACATCATACAACCATTCCAACATTCCTAATTTCTTAAGTTTGTGAATATTTTCTTTTACATTATGTTAGATAATTTCTCACATTTCAGTCTCACTGAATGTTGGCATCAACTGAGCCTAGATTTCAGTCAATGACACAAAGTATTACACCATGTAAAATATATTAAATTCAGAGTTTTTGAGAAAAGCAACCATATCAACAAATTTGGCCCTATCCTCTATTCTTAAACACGATCCCCATAAAAATTCTTCATGTTCCTTCAACATAAACAAAAAAGCCTGAACACTGTTGTTCTAATATCATCAAATCTTCCTCTTCTTTTTAAAAAAATATTTCCTCAGTCATAGTAATGGTTGGTGTTTTTGCAGTTATTGCTCTTTGGATTATTATCCCCTTTTTCACTCTTTCAGCTTTATAAAATCAACCATATAAGCAATTGATTGCATTAAATTCTACTTGTCATATGTATTGTTTCTATTTCTTCACAGAACAGAGATGAACAGAATTACAGATGAATGTATTTTGACCAATATAAGTAAAATGAAAATAGTTCAGAATATTATAAAATAGTTTGGTCTTAGGGGTATTGTTTTTAATGTTTACTTTGAGAGTTTTCTCTTTTGATAGTCACATTAATTAAATAACAATACCTTAGCAGTAGAAATGAAAATAGGTGTCATCCAATTTATCTTTCCATAAAGTATAGCAAGCCCCATACAAATCTGATTGAAACACTTCACTTTCCATTATTAAAAAAGGTCAAATATTGGAAGTTCATTTTTAGTCTCATATTCTGCTGATTTATGTTTTCATGAAGTTTCTAATCATTGTTTTTACCTAGAATAAGTCACATAAAATTTGAATAAATCACACTCAAATAATAGTTCTAAAACATTTGAAAACAGCTATTGCCTAAAACCTTAATTCTTTTCATTTCATTGCTCTCAACATTTAGTTTCCCTTCAATGGAAATATTTAAACTTATTAAATTATTAAACATCTGATCCTTTTCACTACATTATTTTATAATAGAAATTTGTATCATCATTTCTTTCATTTTTTCATTTCTTGGGGACTGTTATTAAATTATTGTATTTCAAGTGCATTGTATTGATAATTTTTAAAAGGTATGAAGTTTGGGATAGAAAGATGGGCAAGATACTTTCTATCTATTCACTAATTCTTCACTATAGTTGATGATGCAAACTGTACAAAAGCTCAGAAGTAAGCTATAAATATATATTTCCCATTCTGAATAATAAAGGAATGAATTTTATAAATCACAGCTATGAATATGATACTCTTCATCATGCTGCCAAAAGATGAAATTCAATTTTCTTGGGTGGTTTAGAGGACTTCCATGCCTGAGATGAACCTCTGTTCTAATTTCGTATCTTTCTACTCCTCACACTCTGCATTCCAGTCACTCTGTTAGAACTTCTGTCAGTTCTTACAATGCATGACATTTTCTGCACTGGACCTCCTCAATCTGCTGACCAGTCCACTTCATAAACTCTTCTCCTTTCTTTACTTGGCTAACACTACATCATCCATCAGTTCTCAGCTCAATATCAGCCAATCATTCAGATTCTCCTTACTTTCTGACTAAGATTAAATGCAAGTACTTAAAGCCCCCAAGGACTTCTATTATAATTTTCAGCAATGCCAATTTTACTAATGCCTCTAATGTCTATTAAAGGTATATGCTAGGGATCTAGCAAGTTATGCTGAGAGTTTAGCAAAAAGCCCAAACCAATTTAGACCCAAAACATATTTATTGAATGAATGAACATTAATTAGACTGGCGATGGCCAATTCCTATGGGTAAAAGGAGATGCAAATTATTAGATCATTGACTATAGAAGAATCATTTGCCCTCCTTAGTCATATATGAAAACACCCAAAAAGCTCAGATATTTCCAAATGACCTCACTCCCCAAGAGAAGAGAAGGGAACTTTTCCCCATCCTACTTGAATAGCATTTAACTTCCAAGAATTCAGGAAGAAAATTCAAACAAATGTTCTGATCTGACTTTATAATTACATATCCATTTAGCTGAGCATCTTTGTTACTGGTATATCTTTCTTTGGCACAAATACTTTTAATAGTGTTAGAAAAATAACACAATATAAGCAGCATTACCCTAGCCACACTTATTTTCAAAATAATTAAAAATCAAGGTAAAATACAATAGATCATATCCTTTTTAATTAGGAGTTTTAATATTCATCTGGCTGATTTTAAGGATGACTAAAATTTAAAAGGATATTTATCAATTGTCATGTTACAGTCATTAACCCATCCTGCACATACTTGGAGGTAGTTTTATAGTTATATGTATGTTGTATAAATTATTTAAATTCATTTGCATATTGAATATATTCTCCATGTCTATAATTCAGTTGTGGATGTGTGTACATACATGCAAAATTATCTTTCATTGATTTCAATATTCTCAAGAACTACTATACTGTGTATCCATCATTTATCTTTCTTCTATATTAATACTACAATTTTTGCTCCACTGTATTTCATCTCAGTTTTTTTGTTTTATTTTTTTTTTGTTTCTCAAATTTTTCCTTCCAATTTTTGAAAAGTAGAGTTAATCTTGCAAATTGATAAGTTTTCATGAAAAGCACTCTCTTCTTATTCAGGAGCTCATTTTTCTGGTATCATAAAGAAACAATCCTTGGTTAATTCAGAATACAGGGTTAAGGAAAACATTGTCTGTATTTCAGAACTTCATATTCTCTATGAGACCAAAGGAAGAAGGTTCATTTTGTCCAGAACCTAAATTTTCTGTAGCACATAATCTAATTCAACCTGTCTAGATAGATCATTTAAACAATCCAAATGCAGAGACCCCAGAATAAGAATAAGAGACTTTAATCCTTTATAGTTTAATGCAATGCCTGCATACATCCCAGGGGATATTAAGCAGATAACCAAAAACTATTGGCAAAGTCCCTTGAGGGATGGGAGAAAAAATATGGAACTATTTAACTTTATCACTGGGAAACCCCAGATACAATGTCAAACATTAGGGGCACCCAAATCAATAGGCCAAGCCCTTGATCTTGAGGCTCGCTCTTGTGACACTTATGTATGTAGCAGAGAAGCTTAGCCTACCTATAAGTATGCCTAAGGGTCACCTCTGAAGGACCTTTTTGTTGCACAGATGTGGCTTAACTCTCTCTAAGCCCCACTCTGCAAGTGAAACCATTGCCCTCCTCTCTACATGGGACATGACATCCAAGGGTGAAAGTCTCCCTGGTGGAATGGGAGATGACTCCCAGAGATGAGCCTGGCCTTGGCGCTGGGGACCAACAATGTCATGCTGACTGAAAGGGAGAAGAGAAACAATTAAGGAATCTAGCTGAGAGAGTTCAAATAGAGTCAAGAGGCTACTCTGGAGGTCACTTATGCAAACTTCACTTAGACATTACTACATATCAGAACTTGCCAAACCCCAAACAAAACCATTCCTGCCAATCCTAAAGAAAACCTAGGGCATTATATAATATTCTACAAAGGTTCCATGCACTAGGGTAACTTTCTGGGAGCGTACAATCTCCAGATGGGTCCTGGACCAGGTAAGTCCTGAAATGCAGATGGAACAGTGTCTCCAGAACATCAACTAGTTCCATCCCCCTATCTCATATTATCAACAGCCACTTCCAACATGAAAAAGTTAGAATGGGCAAAGCCCAAATATCCCTAAAGAGTGGGAGAAAGATCGAAGGTGACGGTAGAGTTATACAGAGAATGTTATTAGGATTTAACAAATGAGTATTGAGTGCTAAATCATTATATTGTTATTTCTTTTAGTCTCTAGTACCTTAAAGAAGCTAGAAGTAAATACCTAAAATTGTGGAATTGTAACCCATACCAAACTTTGAAATCTGTTCTACAACTAATTGTTACAATATACTTTGAAATGTATTGCTTTTTTGTATATACATTATTTTTCATAAAAAAGAAAAAAAACTGAGAAGGTTGTCTAGCCTATAAGATAGGATTTGATGAATGAGTATGACTGCTGAATCATTATACTGATATTTCTTTTGGTCTCTAGTATCCTGGGGAAGCTAGAAGAATAAACAAAAAGCATTGAACTGCAACCCATACCAAACTTTAAAATCTGTTCTATAACTACTTGTCAGAAGGTACTCAAAAATTTTTTTGTATATATGTTATATTTAATGATTAAAAAAAATTAAAATAAAAAAGAGACAATCCTTGGAATAGTACCTCCATGTGTAGTTCAGTAGGAGAATGCTTGCTTGCCACATGGGGACCTTGGTCTGGTGTTCAATTCCTGGCCCATGCACCCCCCCCCCAAAATTCCCCTAAAATAAACCCATTCTTTGAGACCATGTGGCTTGTCTTTCTTTCTTGTTCAAAGTCATATCCACATATTACTGTCAGTAAACTCAAATTCTGTTTTTAAAAGTTCAAGACTGAAAAGAAAATGTTTACAGAGCACAAAACTAAAATACATGACTGCATTATGACTAGTGTGTCATTTAAATGTTTTTAAACAAAAATTCCCATTCTAGAAATGAATCATTCTATGTCTTCCTTTCCATGTAATTTTATACAAAACACATTTATAAGAGACGTCCATGATGCACTAGGAATATGCATGAAGTCTCTCTCTTTTCTCTTTCAATATTTCAATATTCAATATATTTTCTTCCTAGAAACTAAAGTATTTTCTTTCACAAAATGTAATGAGATTTAAACAGGACTAAATTTCAGAAATTTTGATATTTCCAAGGCAGAAGAATCTACTAGTATCAGGTTGGACACGACTGTTTCTCTTTCTTTTGTATTTGGCTCTAGTTCAAAAGGCTTAGATTTGTATGTTTGTCAAGATTTTTGTCTTATTTAGCATTATTGGCATATGAGTGATAATGCAAGTGTGTGATATATAAAATGGTGTTTCAGATTCAGAGAATTGGCTCTTTCTTCAAAACAAAGACTGAGATTTATCTTTTTAAGGAACAAATTTAAAAATTCCCCACTGTATTAAGTTCAATCAATATTTAACATTAGAAAAATTTTTGACAAGATCTTGAAAAATAATTTATTGTAATTTGTAGTTTAAAAATTAAAATTGCTCTACCACTTTTCCTTAATGATTCTTCTAAAACTTACCTGTCCTATGCCATACAAATTGCATTTTGCTTGAAATCTAAACACATACTATTGAAAAGAACCTGATTAGCATTTATTTAAATATTCACATAATTTAAAATATAATAATTTACATATGTAGAAATGGGCAATGTGATGGATAGTTTTATCTTGGCTCTCTTTTGTGGATAAATTCATATTATTGAAAGCCCTGAGAAAGGAAAAATCAGTCCTGCTAGTCTTCAGACCATGATGTACTTAATAGAACACCAATTATATTTCAACAGATGTTACCAAGGCCATAAAGCAGATGCAAAATGACTCATAGTTCCCTCTTCTGGATGCAGATATAGCCAGGCTAATTTCACTCTTTCTGATTTGAATAAAGGAAACTAAGATATCCAACTTGTAGAGCTGCCTTCAAGAGGTGACATGATTCCCATGATGCACCTTCTCCCTTGTTGCAGCAAGCTAACACACGTTATCCAGTTTGATTATAGCTGTGTTCCTGGTGGTTTGGAAGTAGTGAGCTTTGACAAACTGTTCAGTGATAAAAAGCTTGGATATTGGACTCTGTGTTCCTGTTTTTCAAACTGCAGTCACTCATACCATGCAATGAGAAATTATTCCTTTGTCTTTCTAAGCCATTATATTATACTTTCTAATTTTTTACTTTAACTTAGCATAGTTTACTATAGGCTATATGTATATGTATTTTTCTAAATGTATTTTTTAAATCAAGAGAGAGAGATCATTAGTATTATTCCACACTATTTGAAAATAAAGTAAAATAAATGACTTCCAAAGCTATTCTAAGTCTTAACAGCCTGACATTTGTTTACCAAAACAAAGTGACTCAAAAACTATGGCAAAAAAAAAAAAAAAAAAACTATGGCAAAAAAAGCAAGGGCCATAAAAAATAAAGAAAAACCTTCCTCCTTTGGAATACATGTAGAGAAAAATATCAAGAAGATAATAAATGTAAAATATTTTTAAAAATTATTATGTACTAACTTAGTCAAAGAAAAAATTGCAGCGGACAACGTGAAACAGGCAAGGATGAGTTTATTCACCACTACCATGGTAGGAAAGAGAGTAGAACCCAACTCACAAGAAGACAGAGGTAGGTTATATTTGATAGTCAAGGTCAGGGCAATGGAACAATACCCAGTAAAAGAGGGGAGAGGAAAGCCAGGAGTAAGGCTGATGACCTGGAACAGCTAGTATCTGAAGTTATGTTTCTTTTTTTGTGTATGTGTGTATGTGTGTGTTTGTGTATGTGTGTGTTTCTTTGCATTCCCAAAGCTGAGAGAATAGTTTCAAAGTAGGGGTAGGCGGACCAGATAGTGAGTGGGTAAGGGCTCATGAGGAACAAGGCTGGCATCGTGGTCAAGAGAAAGAAAAACAGACTTAGTTCCTCCTCTGGTTCAAGAAAGACTCAAGTTTTTCATTGAACAGTTAGTTAGATGGCTCTTGTTTAGATGGTTTTGTCAGTGGAAGAGAAGTTGAACTGTCTATCGAGGCTGGTTATAAAAGGCATGTTCTTTTTGGGTCAGGCATCTTAAAAAGAGGGATGTCTAAAATGAAAAGGAAACTATTAACATAAAAGACTGTATTAGGGTGCACAGGTGGTTCAGTGGTAGAATGCTTGCCTTCCATGCGGGAGACCCGGGTTCGATTTACAGACCATGCATCCCCCCCACCCCCCAAAGAAAAAGATGTATTAGAGGTAGAGGTCAGTTGATAAAAATTTTTTGTCTATGTGACACTGCTTGTTGAGTTTCTTGAAATTAAAATGTCAATTGTTTTTGTTGATGTTGCCCAAAGTTATAGTTATCTCCCATTTAAGGGCTTAAAGACTTGAGTGTTTAAGCAATTTTTAGTGGCTCAGAGAATGGCTTATCCAAGGAGAAATCCAGCCTAAACATGGTCTGCTGGAGGGATGAGTTCTTCTAGTTCTCAGACTTTGCCTCACAGCTCTTTCTGATCCTGGAGAAAAGGTCAATCTAGTTAAAAGACAACCTAGAGACTTAGTATGAATTTGGGCAGGCCAAGTCAAGAGGGTGGGAGGAAAAGTGGGAATTTTAGTTTGGAAAGTTATGGCCAGATATTGAAGGAAATGGGATGAATTGAAACTTCAGTGAGAATTGGCAATGGATGAAGGATGATAGGTTTTACTCCAATTTATACGTAGGCCACACAACTAATTAGTTTCCTGTTATTTACAAGGACAGGTAAACTAGTTCAAAGTAACAAACAGGTTAACAGTCTGATAACCCACAGGGTGCTTCATTGTTTTATTTGAAATATAAAATTTTTATCTCCAACCACCCGCTTTTTTGATTAATGACAATTTTTAAGTAAGATTATTCTTGATTACAAAATAAATCTGGCTTTACTAGATTTAGTCTCTTTATGCAACAAGAATATAAAATTATCATATAGGTTCTTTTAACTTTGTTTTGTTGGAAGTTTCATAAGGACTCTTAGATTGGGATTTTAAAAGCTTCTTCAGGATAGAAAGCCAAGCCAAGCCAAGAACTCATCACCAGTTTTACCTCTAGTACTTATAGGTGAATTCCTTCCTCCTTCTGAGCCAGAAATTATTGTATAATTCCTTGGTCTGCCAGGAAGTAAACTTCTTTATCCATCTTTTTGTTGTTGTTTCTTTTGTTTGTGCAGGCTCTGGGATTCAAACCCGGGGTCCAGCATGTCAAGCAAGAATTCTACCACTAAGTGACCTCACCATCCTCTTAGGGCTGATATATATTTTTCTCCTTTGTATGCTGTATGGCAGGGGTCACATTCCATTCTTTTTCCATGTGAGTATCCCCTTATTGCAGCATCACTTGTATTTTTGTTTGGTTTGGTTTTCCATTGTTTGTTTTTGCTTGTTTGGAAAATGCTTGGGCTGGGAATCAAACCCGGGTCTCCTGCATGGCAGGCAAGAATTCTAACACTGAACTACCCTTGCACCCCCTCTTTTGCCATTTTTAAGGCTAAGAACTCTAAGCCAGTCCTTTTTTTTTAACCCCAAGAAGGCTTTGTAAGAATTGACTGCAAAAAAATCAAACTTAGGGCAGGATATGGTGGTTCAGCAGGCAGAGTTCTTGCCTGCCGTGCCAGAGACCTGGGTTCAATTCCCAGTGCCAACCCATGAAAAAAAAAGTTAACCTTACTTCTTTAAAGTAGTCTGGTCATATCTGATAAAATGAATATTATTTTCAAATATGGTATTTGAGTCAAAGCCTCAGTTATGTGGTCAATTCCAATTATATCTTATTAACAAGGAGTACTGATTTTTATTGAAACTATGCAAATAATTATATTGTCATAAAGATAAGATACTTAATAGAGTTTCTGAATTCTGGAGAGATCAGGCAGGAAGAAAAAGAAATATGTTTCATTTTGATTTACAAAACATAGTCTGCTAAATTGTTATGTTTTACATAGTTTAAGATAAAAGGGAAAGGGATTTTATGTCCCCAAATCAGAACATATTGCATCAGCAATATCCCAAACAAAACCTATAATCATCCTACATCAGATCATTTAGCCCTCTACAACTAATTTTTTTTTTTTTGCTTGATATCATGAGTTTTATGAATCCATCAGTTTCTTCACTAGAGTTTGAAATAGTGACTCAGTCCAGGTGTCACGGTCTCATTGTTATTTAAACAATGCCATTGCTTTAGTGTAGCTGGCTTAGTCCTTTAAGTTGATCTCTGAGACTGTACTCTTTTTTTGGGCAAAAAGCACTTTGGCCTGTAGCTGACTGCAAGCACTTTTAGGGAAGCATCAGTGTAAACTAAAAAAAAAAAAAAATTCTGCATATGTCAAAGGCGTGAAGTAGTTCACTTATTACTATTTTATAAAAGTGAAAGCTCTGATAAGAGTTCATCTCAAAAAGAATGCAACTGACAAGGAAATTTGGTTGTCCCATGGCATGTAATATTTTTAATGATGACTGATAACACTATACTGTTGTTTGTCCAATATCAAGCAAAGCAGTATCAGGATATATCATGGACAGTGAGGACACTGGCATGTGTTCTAGGAATTTTGTATACTCTTTGAAATATTTAATAAGTAACATTTTACCTATATACATTTAACCTAGAGAAGGTTATGCATATTTTGTGATTTAATTGTATCTTTTGTATATTTTATAGCATCATTTTAGCACTTCTCTTTTTACAGGGTGAAAGAACAAATCCTTTGTGATTTTCCAAGGGCATTCTGGAAGTTACCAAAGACAGTTTGGAAATCAAGAAGACATCATTTAGGATTGGATTTTGGGAAGGCAAAATGTCAAGATTTGTCAGAAGGTCTGGACTTTGGTTAAATAGGATCATAGGTCACTGTGAAACAATACTTGACTCTCCAATTAATCAAAGTGACCATAAAAGATTTTAGAAATAACTATAGAAGATAACAATTGTAAAAAATCTTAGTTTAAAATTTAGAAGATTAGATTCTCTTAAGAAATCAAGGACATGATAAAGTCAACTTAAAGCACACAATCTCTGCTTTTAAGGCCAATTACTCAGAAGATAAAGTAAAGACTTTTACATACTCTTGATAAGAATAGACCAACAATCTAAGAAAAATTTGTCATTTTAGCAATGAGAAAACCAAATTATAGTTTTTCATCAGTATATTGTTTAACATAAAATCTCTTTTATCTTTTTTTATAAATAAATCCATCAACTGTTTCCCAACTTTGATCATAAGAAATAAAATTCCTTTTCTGCAATTATTTTACAACTTTCTATATCTATTTGGGTTTTAATCTTATGTTTCCTCTTTCTCATTTTGCAACAGCCAGTCAATAATTTTAGGACAGAGGTACTCTGTTTTCCATTAAGCATGCTCACACACACACACACACACACACAGACACACATACACAAACAGATCCTGCATAGTTTTCATACTTATTACAGCATAACTCTAAGGTTTTAAGTTACCAAAGGTCTTGGAAACTATCTTTAAGTTCACATATTACAAAACACAATTACTGTTAAAGTTTGTCAGAATAGTGACTGTTCTAGTTTGCAAGCTGCTGGAATGTGATACAACAGAAATAGAATGGCTGTTTAAAAGGGGAATTTATTAAGCAGCAAATTTACAGTTCTGAGGCCACGACAAAGTCCAAATTAAGGCAAGGCTATGAAAATGTCCAAATTAAGGCACCAAGAAGAATTTACATTCACTCAAGAAAGGCTGATGAAGTTCACTCTCAGCTGTTAGGGCACATGTTGAACTCTGGTAGCTTTCTCTCCCGGCTTTTTGTTTCATGAAGCACCCCCAGGGACACTTTCCTTCTTCAGCTCCAAAGGTCTCTGGCTCCATGGGCTCTGTAGCTTTTTCCAAAATGATTCCCTCTTAAAGAGCTCCAGTAAGCAACCCCACCTTGAATGGATGAAGACACATCTCCATGGAAACCATCTAATCAAAAGTTACCACCCACAATTGGGTGGATCACATTTTCATGGAAATAATCAAAAAGCTCCCACCCAGAAATACTGATTGAAGATTAAAAAACTTGGCTTTTCTGGGGTACACGACAATTTTAAACTGGCACAGTAACTCAGTTATATGTCAATTTGCATTTTTTTAATCATCTTAAACATTTCATCAGTAAACCTGTGTAAATTTAAGAAGAACACACCCAGTAGAATAAAAAGGGGGGAGATTAAAATTTAAATGAGCTCTAAACAAACAAACAAAAAGAGAAGAGAGAGGCCTCACAAAAAGAATCAGGAAGAATCCCGTTTAAGAGAAGAGTCAGGGATGAAATTCCCACTCAAAAGAGCGAAGAAGACTCCTCTCCAGGAATTTCTTGCTCAAATCAGACTCAGAGAGTGAATTCCCACTCAGTGGGATCTCATTATACAAAAAGAGTACTCTCAAAGAATCAAAGTCAAGTCCTTACCATGCTTCAGTGGACCTACATATATAGCATACAGCACTGGGTCAGGAATCAGACTCACCATGGATCCCTGATGTTAATCATTTAAAGCTGAAAAAAAAAAAAACTTCAGAGTTGCACACCTGGGGTCCTAGGTGAAAGGTGCTGGGGTCCAGTAATGAGTTGGATCCCACCCAAGTTAGGGCACCAGCAACTCTTAAAAAAAAAAAAAATTGCACCAGACAATGTGAAGCAGGCAAGGTTAATTTTACATGTAGCTTCCGTGGTAGGGGAAGGAGAGCAGAACTCAACTCCCAAGAAAGCAGGGGTTGGTTGACAATGGCAGAAGGAAAGTACCTGTAGGCCATTTAGCAAAAGAGAGGAGGGAAATTTGGGGGCAACATTGATAATTTGGAATAGCTAATATCTGAAGTTTTCATTTTCTTTTTTTTTTCCCTATAGTCCAAGTAGCTGCAGTTCTACAACTACAAGATTAATTTCAAGAACAGAGTGGATAGGAACATGCAAACAGCAAGGCTGGTAGCCTGTATACCACATACAATTTAAAAATTTTGCATTTGCATTAAATACCATTTATTAAAACTCTCAGCCTGTACATATATATGTTTTTCCAGTATCATCTTTAGTGTTTCAGAATATATTTTATGTGGACTGGACATAATCCACATGACTATGCCTTCAAAGTAGAACTTTTGATTATTTCTAACTCTTCACTGAAAAGTTCTGAAGGTGAAAGAGAGAAGAGGCAGACCAAGAAACTTTAGAGTGAGCCAGTTTATTACTGCGCTCCCAGGCAGAGCTCACAGAACACAAGGTAGGGAGTTCTGAGTTTGCCGCTGGGTCCTGGTGTGGGCGGTTTTTAAGCAAGGGGGTTAGGTGACATCTAGAAGGGGCAGCACATTTTACACAGCTTGAGTCATAGTGACCTTCCCTGTTCCCCAGAAAAGGATCTCCCTGGGGGAGGGAAGGAAAGACCATGGCAGAGCTGTTGGCAAAAGCTGCACTCACTTGATCCTGACATTGTTCATTGGGCCACCTAAATACAAAATGGACCTTTTGTTTTGACCCACCATTCTGTATTGACCCCATCTGGGTCCCCAGGGCAAATCCTCATAGAAATTTAAGAATAGGGCAAACTCAGCTGCAATAAGATAGGATGGGTAACAGAGTTGAAGGTGTGAGGAAAAGGGGGCACTAAATGAAAGTGAGGAACTAAACAAATCATGGGCACTGAGTAGTGAATTCTGCACAAAAACAAACAGAATGAATCAAGATTACCAGACAGGGAATAGATCAAAGGAAGCTTTCTCCCAGAGGTGAAACAATGGCACAAAAAGTACAATCTTAAAAATTGTTGTACCTACTGAGGGTGAGAAATAGATGGAGAAGGGTAGAGAAACTCTAAACAGTTAAACATGGGCTACAGCAAAGATCTAGAATAAGTTGAACCATGAATCAAAAAGAGCCTTAACAAAAAGCCAACCAACAATAAAACCCTATACAAATGGGAGAAACTGCTCATCAGAGTTAACACATTAAAAAAAGAAGATACCTAGACATCAACAAAAACCTATAGTCATACTAAGAAACCAGAAGATCAAGAGAACAAATTAAAACTAATCAAAGAAGTTCAAACATATCTCCTAAGTGAATTCAAGGAGAAGAAGGAAAATATGGATATAGGGCTAAAGGATATTAAGAAGACAATGTGTGCACATAAAGAAGAATTTGAAAATTTAAAAAGAAATATAATAAAAATTATGGAGATGAAGATCACAATAATGGAGATTAAAAATAGATGAATATAATAGCTGATTTAAACAAGTAGAAAAAGAATCAGTGAACTAGAAGACAGAAGAAAAAAACAGAAAAGAATAGGAAAAACAGAGCAGTATTTTAGGGACTTGTGTGATGCATGACATGTACAGGGAAAGGGGGAAGAAGGAATATTTGAAGAAATAATGGCTGAGCATTTCCCAAACCTTATGAAAAACATAAACATACATGTCCAAGAGGTGCAAGGTATCCCAAACAGAATAACCCCTAATAGATGCATAATGAGACACATACTAATCAGAATGTCAAATGCCAAAGAAAAAGAGAAAATTCTGAAAAATGAAAGAGAAAAGCAGTTTGCCACATACAAGTGTTCCTCAAAAAGACTGTGTGGATTTCTTATCAGAAACCATGGAGGTGAGAAGGTAGTGGTATGATATATTTAAGATACCGAAAGAGAAAAACTGTCAAGCAAATTTCTTTATCTGACAAAACCGTACTTCAAAAATGAGGGAAAGTTTAAGTAATAACAGAAAAACAGAAACTGAGACAGTATATCAAAAAAACACCTTCCCTGAAAGAAATACTAAAGAGAGTTCTGCAGGGTGAAAGTAAAAGGTAAGAGAAAGTAGCCTGGAGTAGTGTGAAGAATTGAAGATCTTCAGTAAGGGTAACTAAAGGGTAAATGCAAAACCCAATATTACTTTATCCTCAATATACAGTTCTATTCTAATTTTTATGAATCAGAATAAAATTGAACAAATAAGCATATTTCCTGACAATGGACCCACAAAATATAAAAAGTTAATGTGGAACAAAAACAACATAAATAAGGGAAAGAGGGGGATAGAGGAGCAGAGAACATGTAAGCTATTGAAGATAATGTTGTATCTTTTCAAATTAGCAGCTTATAGATGTAGGTTGTGTAATACAAAACCAAGAGTAACCAAAGAAATTATTTTAAAATTATACAGAAATGAAAATGAGAAAGGAATCAGTCAGGTACATCACAAATACAATATACAGTAAAAGGGTTTAAAATAAAGGAAAGGAGAGAAAAAAAAAGATATGACATATAAAAACCGAAGCACGAAATGGCTGAAGTAAGTACTGCCATATGGTAAAAACATTGAATGCTAAAGGATTAAACATCTCAGTGAAAAATCACAGCTTGACAGAATGGATAAAAAAGCATGATCCTACTATATGTTATTTACAAGAGACTCACTTTTGACACAAAGACACAAATAGATTGAAAGTGAAAGGATGGGAAAAGATATCCACTCCAAATAGAAGCACAACAAAGCTCTACTAATATATGACAAAATAAACTTTAAGTCAAAAGCTGTTATGAGAAACAAAGAAGGACACTGTATATGAATAAAATGATCAATAAACCAAGAAGAAATAGGAATTGTAAATATTTATTTGCCTAAACATGGTGCTTCAAAATACATGAGGCAAACCCTTGTAAAACGAAGGGAGAAATAGACACCTCTCCAATAATTGTTGGAGACAATTGTTGGAGACTTCAATACACCACACTCATCAACATATAGAACATTTAGACAGAAGATCAATAAGGAAACAGAGAACTTGAATAATATGATAAATGAACCAGACCTAATAGACATATTTAGAACACTGCACCCCAATATAGCAGGGCATACATTCTTCTAGGGAATGCATGGATCATTCTTCAGGATAGATGTGTTATGTTACAAAACAAGTCTCAGTAAATTTAAAGAGATTGAAATTATACAAAGCATCTTCACTGACCATACTGGAATGATGCTGGAAATCAATAACAAACATACAGAGAACTGGAAAATCCACAAACATATGGAAATTAAATAGCACACTCTTAAACAATCAATGGGTCAAAGAAGAAATTATAAGGGAAAGAAGTAAATATATTGAGACAAATGAAAATGAGAACACAACTTATCAAAACTTATGAGGTGAAGGGAAGGCAGTGCTCAGAAGGGAATTTTTAACCTTAAATGCATATATTAAAAAAGAAGAAAGAGCTAAAATCAAAGATCTAACTTCACAACTGGAGTAACTAGAAAAAAGAACAGCAAACTAAACCAAAATAAATAAAAGGAAAGAATAACAAGGCTAGAGAAGAAATTAATGAAATAGAGAATAAAAAAAATAGTGAGGAGGGCATGAGCAAAACGAAAAGTTGATTCTTTGAAATGATCAATAAATTTAGCAAACCTTTAGCTAGACTGACAAAGAAAAAGAGAAGATACAAATAAATAAATCAGCAATGAGAGAGTGGACATTATGACATAGAAAAGGCAACTGATGAAATCCAGTATCCTCTCTTGATAAAAACACTTCAAAAAATAGGAATAGAAGGAAATTTCATCAATATGATAAAAAACATATATGAAAAAACCCTTACAGCTAACATCATACTCAATGGTGAAAGACTGAAAGCTTTCCCTCTAAAATCTAGAACAAAAAAGTAATACCCATTGTCACTAATGTTATGCAATATTGTGCTGGAAGTTCAAGCAGTTAAGCAAGAAAAGAAACAAAAACATCCCAATTGGAAAAGAAGAAATAAAACTATTTGCAGATGACTAGATGCTATATAGAGAAAGTCCTGAAAAATCTGCAGCAAAGCTTCTAGAACTGATAAATGTATTCAGCTAAATGCCAGGATATTAGGTCAATGACACAAAAATCAGTAGTGCTATTATACATTAGTAATGAGCAATCTAAGAAGAAAATAAAGACAAATCCCATTTACAATAGCAACTAAAAGAATCAAGTATCTGGGAATAAAGTTAACTCAAGATGATAGGACTTATACATGGAAAACAACAAAACTTTCCTAAAAGAAATCTAAATAAATGGAGGGCATTCCATGATCATGGATTAGAAGAATAAATATTGATGTCAGTTCTATCTAAACTGATTTACAAATCAACAAAATAACCAGTGAAAATTCTAATAGCATAATTTGCAGAAATGGAAAAGCCAATTATCAAATTCATTTGGAAGGGTAAGGGGCCCTGAATAGACAAAATCATTTTGAAAATAAGAATGAAGTTGGAGGGCTCACACTTCCTGATTTTAAGGCTTAATGCAAAGCTACAGTGGACAAAACAGCATGTCACTGGCACAAGGGTAGACATATAGGGCAATGGATTCATGTGATGACATGAAGGAACCTTGAAGGCATTATGTTCAGTGAAATAAACAAGCCAGACCCAAAGGACAAATATTGTATGAGCTCTCTGAAATGAAATAATTAGAACAGGCAAACTCATAGAATTAAAATCTAGAATACAGGTTACCAGGGACTGAGTTGGGTGTAGGGAATGGAGAGTTAATGCTTCACTTGTCGAGAATTTCTCCTTGGGTTGACTGTAAAGTTTTAGAAATGAATGGTGGTAATGGTGGCATGGCATTGTTAGTGTAATTAACAGCTCTGAATTAAATATGTGAAGGCAGTTAAAAGGGGAAATTTTAGGTTGTGTGTATGTTACTAGAATTGCAATTAAAAGATAAAATATAGGACTGTACAACACACTGAACCTATTTGAAATGATAGATTATTGTTAATAGCACAATTTTTGAAATGTTCTTTCATGAATGATGACAAATCTACCATACTAATGTAAGGTGTTAATTATAGGGTGTTATATTTGAAAAATTATGCACTGCAGTTGTACATTGTACTCTATGATCATAACATTCTTTCATCAATTGTAACAAAAGTACCACACTAAATCCATGTTATTAATGGGGGGAGGTATATATGGGAATGCTGTCTTTTCTACATGATTTTTCTGTAAACCTATAATTTCTCTAATTAAAAAACAAAGCAAAACTATGCACCAGAACACCAGAAAGAAACCACAAGATAAGGAACTTAGTAAACAATCTAACTTGAGGGTATTAGGAGTGTCCCGAATACCCACCAATCACAAATAATTTATGTCATCTTCTTTTTCTTTAAAAATCCTTGCTTGAAGTGCCAAAATGGTACATGATCTTGGTTGCTACTGAATCTGTGCTTTCCAAATTGCAATTCTAAGACCCAAATAAATGCCTTTGTTGCCTGGCAGTTTAGTTTGTTATTTTGGTTGACACTCGTATTCTAAATATTTTGGAGTGAATCCATAGGTCATTTGAGTAAAGTCCCACTGTTTATTTGTCTTAAAGGAGTCTACAGTTAGGTTCAGAAAGGTTATACCACGAGGTTACACAATGAGGCACGGTTCTTCATCAGTTACAACTGCTTAGAACTTTGTTGTTATCAAAAACAAAATCCAATTTGGAGCCTCCTATGATAATGCTAGCAAAAGTGGAAATTTTCCCTTTAATAATATATCGGAGACTTGTTTTTTTTTATATTTTACTTGAAATAGCTATATAATATTAAGGATTTTTAATGTACAACTAGTTATACACCTACATAATTTTTTAACATGGGCAGGCACCAAGAAATGAACCCAGGTCTCTGGCATGGCAGGTGAGAATTCTGCCACTGAGCCACGGTTGCCTGCCCTAGTTTATACTTTTTGATAGACTTTATCTTCTCTTGTTTTAATTGATTTAGATAAATTGTATATATGCATGTGTGTGATTTCTACTTTATGCCTAGACAAAGATAGTATTCTGGGTTTGAATTCTATTTCTTTCAGGCTGGCAATGAAGTTTTCTCCAATCCACAATTTTAATAAGACTGACAATTTATGAGTCAATCCCGAGACAAATTCTTCTACATCTCAGAATGAAGCAGAATACACACACGCACAATGTGTACATCCACACTTATATGAATTCTGGCATAAATGAAATGGAAGTTGGGAATACAATAATCTGGTTACTGCTGGTTACTGGAAGAATAACTTCTTCCAAGTGATAGGAGAATGCTGGGTTGCAGTGTTTTCTTATATAAATTTAGTTATTTATCATTATTTATTGATTATTATTTGTTCTAATATTTTTATCTTCTCTAAGAAGGAAGTTCACATTGTTATTGTTTGAAGTTAAATTCAATTAAATTCAAATCCTTGTTGAGTACATGTGTTGTGAATATTGTATCAGTGAAGATTTTACAGAAAATTCGAACCAACAGGACATACATACATATAGATACATAAAGAAATTTATTTTTAGGAATTAAGTCACATGATTGTGGGAGCTGGAAAGTCTGAGGTCTGTAGACAGGCCTGCAGGCTAGAAATTTAAGTAGAGTCAGTGTTACAGGCTTTAGTCCAAAGTCTGTAGGAGAACCTACCAGGCTGGAAACTCACAGAGAAACATGTGCTATAGTCTTGAGACAGAATTCTCCCCAGAATTCTCAGTTATTTGTTTTTAAAGATGCCAACTAATTGGATGAGGCCCACCTGCATTATTAAAGTTTCTCTCCTTAAAGTTAGCTGACTGTAGATGCTAACCTCATCTATAAAATATTTTCACAGCAACATTTATGCCTGTATTTGATCAGTCAGCAGAACAGCATAACCTAGCCAAATTGACATATAAAATTAACCATCACTAATATATAATTTATAATTTGAAAACATCATTACTTTTCATTTTATCTCCTAATTAAGGTGTAGAAATCTGGGATCATGTACTATGACAAATTAGACTCAGTATATGCATGTGTGTGTGTGTGTGTGTTGGGGGGCAGTGATATATAAGACTTTTATTTCCTTAAAATATCCTAGATATTGCCTTTTGGGATTTTTAGCTCTCTATTTATTAGATAGTTTTTCACACAATCTAATTTTGACCAGGTGTCATAAATTGACAATTTTATTATATACATATATATATGTACATGTGTGTATGCATATATACATACATACATTCCACACATATGCGTGAGAGAGACATACTCCCAAATCATTATAAATACTATTAGTTATGAATAAAAATATCATAATTTGTAGGTAAGTTTTATTTCTAAAGGTAAGTAGGATCAATTTTTATTCAGCTGCATTTTAATTTTGTTTTCTCTGAAAAATGATAAAAATAACCATGAAAATAATCCTGACAGTTCTGTAAAAAATATCTTGCATTATCTTACTTTGTAAACAAAATGGCTATTTATGAAAATTTAATACAGATAATGAAGCATAGCATTATACCCTATCAATGAGAACACAAATCCTGTGTAAAATATAAAATGAAATGGCTATAAGTTAATGGACTACACAAAAATATCAGTCCTTTCATCACACTTAGCCTGGTTATCCATGGAAACAAGAAATATAAAACTACCTAGTGGTCTAAGTAGTTATATATAAAAAAATAGAACTTGAATAATTACTACTATTAGGCTATCAATCAGACTGTCAGTCCCTCTAATGTTAATAACTTTGGTCTCAGCCACCAGTTCCTGAATATTTTACATGATCTGAGTTTCTATACTAGTAAGGATATAAATCATCAGGAAAATAAAATCAATCTATCTCTGATATTTATAAAGACCAAGTGACAAAAATGTAACAGGATGCCACATTTATTCTTTAAGTACAGATATTCTGCCTGTTTGAAGCTGTTATGTACCACAGAAAAGCCACGTCTTTTTGCTGATCCAATCTTGTGGAGGCAGCCATATGTCTTTAATACTCATTCAATTTTGGAGGGTGGAAACCCTTTTGATTAGATTATCTCCATGAAGATGTATAAAGCCCAATTGTGGATGCGGCTTTTTGGTTAGATGGAGATGTGACTCTGCCCATTCAAGGTGGGTCTTGATTATTTTACTGGAGTCTTTTATAAGTGATAACATTTTGAAGAAAACTCAGTTGAAGATACCTGGAGAACAATGGTTCCAAGTTGACAGTGACACAGATGTTTGGGGATGCTTGGAGTGCCGACAGAGAGAACAGATGCTTAAACATGAACAAAGACCAGCAGATTTCACCATGTGCCTTGCCACGAGATGGTAAGCAAGCCAGAACCAAGAGATGTGTAGCAGAGGAGCTAAGTGAAGGCCTACAGTTGTTTAGAGAGGAAACCACTCGCATCATAAGTTAGAAGCAAGAGAACTTGGAACAAGGAACAGCAGACGCCAGCCGCATGTTTTCCCAGCTGATAGAGGTGTTTCAAATGGCATCCGTCTTTCTCAAGTGGAGATAACTTCTAGTAGGTGTCTTAATCTGGGCATTTTCATGGCCTTAGAACTGTAAACTTGCCACTGATTTAATTCCTTTTTTAAAAGCCATTGAATTTCTTATATATTGTTTTCTGGTAGCATTAGCAAACTAATACAGATATCAAATTTTCTGACAAATTTTATACACACCCCTATTTTTGAAGCATATGTGGACCTATTTAAAGATTAGTATTCAAATAACCTTTCTAACATCAATAACTTACACCAAATTATCTTTATTAAGGTGCATGTGTAGCATTCTAAAAAACATTTACTGAGCATCACTATAATTCAGGCATGAGGCTAAACTCTGGGCCAACAGCAACTAGTGCATAGGCACTGCCTAGGAGATGTATTTCCCAAAAGAAAAGCCAAACATATATGATATAGTGAACAAGAGCTATGAAAGCATACGGGAAAGACACAAAGACCCACCTTAGAAAGCCAGACATTGCTTCCCAGAGATGGCAGTGTTTGAACAGAATTCTGAAATATCGAAAGGTGTAAATCAAGGTAAGAAAAGAAGAGATGTTCTATGCAAAGGCATAGAGAAAAGAGAGACTGTTGGCAGAGGCAGGGAATTCTCAAATATTCAATGTGGGTGAAGCACTGAATGAGAGGTTGAGAGTCGGAGGGAAGAAACCGGTCAGGAGGTCAGGTAATGTTGGAAATGTTAGTCACTTCAACCTAGTTGTACTTCTGGCCCCTAAGCACAAGTTATAGTAAACTAATTTTTTTTCTTTAATGTGCATATCTACTCTATCAACAAATATGTCCCTTATGCTAACACTGCATTTTATTTATGGAGAGCAGGGATAGAAAATGAGATGTTGCAGAAAGAGCATTTAGCTTTGATTCAGAAAATACTGGTTTGAGTCCTAACTTCATACCACTTTCTAACATTATGCTCTCAAAACAGCCAGATTTAATCTATTTCAGACTCAACTTTTCTATCTCTAAATGTATGCTACAAATACTTCCCCATCTATGAATGTATTTTAGTCTGCTAAAGCTGTCAGGATGCAACACAACAGAGATGGACTGGCTCTTAATAAAAGGGGATTTATTTAGTTAAGAATTTATAGTTCTTCAGAGAAAAATCAGCTAACTCTCATTTGAGGTTCTCTCTTACCCCAGAGGGCACATGGCACTGTCTCCAGGCTCTCTTACCCCAGAGGGCACATGGCACTGTCTCCGGGCTCTGAGTTCCAACAGCTTTCCCTGGGGTGACTCCTTTCCACATCTCCAAACCTCTGGCCTGAGCTGAGAGTGCCGAGATGAGGTATGCTGAACTACTTGGGTTGTGTTGTGTGAGTGAGCTGTCTTCTGACCTCTCTCTTTTAAACCTCTAGGTAATTAAATTAAACATCACTCATTGTAGAAGGCATTCCCTTTAACCAATTACAGATGTAATCAGCCATGGATAAGTTTCACATGCTAATGATTCAAGCCCATAGAAACAGAACTAGGCACCATCATTGACCAAGTTGACACCTGAACCTAATGCCCACAGAATGCTTTTAGATTTAGTTTATCTGCTTATGGAAGCAAAATTTAATGTCTACATCTCCAAGCAAAGAAATAAGTAATTTAACTATACTTTAAATTTTTGTGAGATGGAATGAATTAATTTTATCTTTGTATTTTTCATTTCCCTCACCTTCTATGACTACCAAAATTCTCAGTGCATTCTAGACACATATAATTGATCTATAATTTCTAGGCAACTAATTAAAATGATTATAAATAAGATTCTTAAGGTTTCACAGAAGGACTTCATTTTGTAGCAAAGAGATTAGTATGAAATACGTGAAGAAGTTTATACAGCATGTGAAAAGTGCTCATTAATATAATGTTACTGGTCCTTGGAGGAAACTTGACATATTAGCAACTGTTCACAATGGGGAATCAGAGGACAGGACTTGAACTTAGAGCAAAGGATTGAACTTCTTGTTCATTCTCCAACTGTGTGAATTTGTGAAAGTAACAGACCTTCTCTTAATCTTAGCTTGCCAACTGAAATTCTGAATGACATTAAAATTAGATTGAACTTGGAAAAAAATTGCTCTTCTCAAATTTTCTGATTCTAGAGTATACCAAAGGGGGGGGGGCAGTTTCCCTCCAGTTGTTTTAAAATCTATTCAAGATGCTCTTTTTATTGTCTTTCACTACAGTAATAGAACAACAAAAGAATTACTAGACCTGACGGATTAACTTTGGACTTTGGCCACTGCGAAATAAATGGTCAAATGTCTGCATTCATTATAAGGATGAATTTAGGCTTTTGCCAATAGAAGCATAATTGCTATGATTCTGAGATACAACAGTATCTCCTATCCTAAATGTTATCCTGCAATATATCCTTGCCACTCTCTCATCAAGAGATGTGAGCCGGCATAGTGACTTGTATACTAATCAAATGCAACAAAAATAATGTTCTGGGACATCCAGAAATAGCTCATAAGAAATTTTGCATCTCCCTCCTGGATTTCCCTTAAAATGTTCACTCTTGGGAATCCTCTGTTTGAAACCTGCAACCATTCAGTAGAAGGCTCAACCAAATGGAAACTGTACATGGGCATTCTGGTTAGAACCCCAGCTGTGTTCATCTGAAATCTAGCATCAATTGTCAGCCATGGAAATGAGCACCTTGGACATCCTGGCTAACTGAGCCTTCAGATAACTTTAGCACTCTCCAGTTCTGACTGCTTTCACATGAGAGATTCCAAGGGAAATCTGCCCATCTGTATGTAATAAACCTGCAGAAACATGTACGATAATATTAAACTGTACTTTTAAGCCACCAAGTTTTGGGAAATTGTATTACATAGCAATACAAAAATTGAACATTTTTTAATTCAGAAAGCTAGATTTTGTTTCATGAAAACATATATCTTTTTTCTTTTCTAGAAAAATACATAACCCAAATCCAGGAATCATGTCTGTTAAGTGTGGTTACTCTCTAAATTGTGAAAAGTAATTATTTTAGCCTTGGAAACTATTATTTCAACTCTTATTAAAATAGCCAAATTGCAATTCCAGAAAATAAATTTTATATTCTGGAATAATGTTTACACTGAGGCATAAGGTTCTATTCATATAACACCTATTCAGGGAGTAACAGGACGTGTGTTTCTATTTCATTTATTTTTATTTTTTGAAAGATCATTGTAAAGGTTTATGCAATACTTGAGTCGAGTATATGGTGTTTACATGATTTGGTGCTCTTTACACCTTGGAGCTTTGATATTTGCCCTACTTGTTTTCACGGACTGTTCTCATATTTACTTTTTATTTCTTATTTCTCAAAAGAAATGCCACTTGCCCAGTGAGTTCTCTGTCTATCCTCTTTGCTTAATTGTTATCTGTCAGAGCACTGTTCACTTTGTTCATGATGCTATTACAGTTGCTTGTATTTTTAAATCTGTTTTACCCATCAGAAGGTAGAGATATGTGAGAAAAGACCTGGCCTCCTGGAGCCTAGATCCAGCTTGTCAAAATACTGTGTTTTTTAGTTTCCTAGGCTTCTGCAGCAGACACCATGAAATGGGTTGGTTTGAACAATGGTAATTTATGAGCTTATAGTTTCAAGGTTATCAAAATGTCCAAATCAAGGCATCAGGATGGGAATGCTCTCTTCTT